>SNQJ01S0009765.1:46032-73495 GCA_010110895.2 Picea sitchensis | reverse complement strand
TGTGTATATCTTATGTGTGATTGATGCTCATTATTTATGGTGTTCATATGATGTATAATATTGATGGTCACTTGATGAAAGATTAAAAATGGTTTAATAGACTTAATATTGTTTAAGCATAGTAACAACTGATTCACCCCCCCTCTTAGTTGTCTTAGTAATTTCAACAGGATTCCCAAACAATTGGGAAATAAATCTAATCTTGCCCATATTTAAAGGGGGAGATAAGAATGACCTAGGGAATTACAAAACCATCATGATAAACATGGTGTTTTCCAAAATAATAGGTGGGATTATGGAGACAAAATTTAGTAACTTGGTTGAAGATAAGGACACAAGAGCTAAAGGTTAAGAAGGTTTTCATCCAAAGAACTTGACCATAAACCACTGCATCACACTTACACATCTAATAGAGATAACTTGGGATGACAAAGGCAAAGATTTATGGTGTTGTTTTTTCGATTTCAAAATCCTTTGACACAGTGCCAAGAGGGAAACTATGGGAGAGGTGGGTAGAAATAGGGGTCCTAGACAATTGGTGGGAAACAATACATTGACTATATGAACATGTAAATGCCAAAATTAGAACCAACAAGGGGTTGTTCGAAAGATTTAATGGTGATATTGGGGTAAAGCAAGGCTGCCCTCTCTCCCCCACACTTTTCATCCTCTACATAGGCAAACTAGAAGAATGGGTAAAAACACGAAAGGTGGGGGAGGGATGTGAATATAACATGGATTATAATTAGGATCTTGCTTTATGCAATTGACATCCTCTACATAGGCAAACTAGAAGAATGGGTAAAAACACGAAAGGTGGGGGAGGGATGTGAATATAACATGGATTATAATTAGGATCTTGCTTTATGCAATTGACTTGACACTCACAACAAGAGTAATACTTATCTTGTGAGCACATCTAAGAGCCTCAAAAATATTTTGCACAGAGGTTGGGTTGTGTGTGAACACAAGGAAAAACAAGATAATAAAGTTCTTGCTTAATTAAAAAGAAAAGAAAAACACCACCCAAAATTAACATTAATGGAGAATTGTTGGAAGCAACCCAAGACTACAAATACTTGGGGTTAGATTTCAACTAAAATTTGAGTTGAGATATATAGATATATACAAAAGGAAAAAATACACTAAGGGGGTTGGAAAGTGGCTTTTTACTCCAAAATAGATGTAGGTCAATAGAAATATGGGGTTCTCTTTTTGAAACCCTCATTACATCAATCCTCTTATATGGATGTGAAGTTTAGGGCCCAAGTGTAAGTGGAAGCAACTGGAATAGGTACAAAAACACCTAATAATGAACAATGTAAGAGTGGAAAACAACATGATCTCATACAAGATACTCTTTGTGGAATCAAGATTGTACTTAATAGAGTTGAAGACACTTAGAAAGTTGATTTTATATAGGTAGAAAATGACAACCATGAATACCGAGAGGTTACCAACCAAAATCGCCCAAGGGGAGTTGAGAAGATGAAATAAATCATAGGACTTATAATGTACATTTTGGCTTAAATATTGGAACGTAGAAGAAGACAATTTCCCAACAAATAGAAAAGCTCTTGAAAACCGTATTTAAGAATGCTACGACAAGGGGAAATGGAAGAAACATGCTGATAGGAAACAACAATTCTACATTGAAAACTTCAACATCTAAGGGGAAATCAAAATTCAAAACTATTTGAAGCTAAACACATCATGACATGAAAAACATCTAATGGTTTAGCTAATAACCAATTTCCATAGGTTACGGTGTGAAATATGAAGATGGAAGCAACCCAAGGAACAATGAGAGGAGAGGTTGTGTAGGGTATGTGAGAGCAATGAAATTGAAATGGAACAAGACCTCCTTCTTCATTGCACCTCATACTTGCACATTAGAGAAGGGTCTAAAAGCTGTACATAGCACTGGGAAGTTGCATTCCTAGAAGACCAAGTAAGGGCCATTGCAAGGTTGGTTGAGACATGAATGTGAGAAAGAAAATAGTTATTATAGAAGAGTCTAATGGAGCAATCAACCCGTATAACAAATCCCTAAATCTATAATATTTTTGTATTGTAAATTGTAAATGGGAGATAATCACAATATCTTTCTTGTTTTCATTGTTGTATTATGTGATTTTGTTTAACCTTTGATAATTACATTATGCCTTTTTTTTTAATTTTTTTATTCACTATTTTCCTTGTTTTCATTGTTGTATTGTGTGATTTTATTTAAAATTGATGACTATATTATACCTTTTTTTTCTCTCTTTTTTATACATTATTTTTATTTTTTTAATATTCAATATATATATTTTAATCTTATATAATTTATAATCTCATTTACAATATAATAAAATTCTATCATCATCATCTCTCATGCAAGTTGTATTTTTTTAAATCCTATATAGTTTATAACATCTTACACAATACAATAAAAATCTATCATGATAACGATCATCCTCTTAACTCAAATTTATATTTCAATTTCTTTTTATCAGTAAATACTTAATTGATGCCAAATTAAAAGAAATCCACGTCGATTTCTATCCGTGTAGAAATCACACCCAATGTCACAGAGATTGAACTCGACCTCAACCACGCCCACCACATGTAATCCAATCTTTTCCCCTTTGAAATTGGGTTACACAGGAAATAGAAATAAGTATTTATGAATCCCAAATAGCTTTCAAAGTTTTATTTGGTGTCCATGGCTAAGGTCGAGGAATTAAACAGCCAGAAAGGATAATCAAAGAGGCGACGGGCATGGCCAAACCTCTGACCCTCACGATTCCATTCAGATTTTCTTCATCGACAGGGAGGGCGCAATTCTCGAAGGTAACCAACTACCCTTCTAAGTCGATTCTCTCCACCTCAAACCGCACTAAAATCAGCTTGGAAATTCGATTTGAGAGGAAAGAAAAAGATTTGGGCACGCGGAGGAGAAGACGAAAACAAAACCCCAAAGACCAGAATGCCCAATTCGGTGGCCTCGGTTTCGCTGTGCTTGGTACTCTCAAAACTGATCTACTTCCCCAAAATAGAATCGAACATACCCAAATGAATAACACCCAAAAAACACAGATAAATGAAGCAGAAAACACTGTAAACGATAAACATAATAAGGAAGGGGAAAATCCTGAAACTGCGCAGAAGGCCATGAATGATTATAAAGTCTCTTTGCCCAATGATTCCGAGGCATTAGGAGCTTCAACATTGAACAGTCATGAGGACTTGAAATTTAACTCAATTGTTGGAACGAGAAAACTTTCTGAAGCAGACAACACTGTAAACGATGCCCCAAATAAACAGAAAAGAAAAGGGGAAAAAACTGAAACTGCCCACAAGGTCATGAATGCTTATAAAGGCTCTTTGCCCAAAGACTCCGAGTCATTAAGAGCTTCAACAATGGATAGTAATGATGACTTGAACTTGAATTCAATTGCTAGAACGAGAAAACCTTCCTTGAGTGGACAAGACATCCTCAAGGCCTTGCAGAGGGCGTCTATGGAGAAGGCAAAGGAAGCTCGCAAGAACCGAAGGCCGAAGCAGAAGGTGGGAAGCACAGTGGACAGCACTGGGCTGTCTGATGTTCGCAAGGATATTGGAGAAATTAGGCCCATTGTTATCAAGTCTGAGTGGGCTGCTAGGATTGAGAGCCTTGAAAAAGGTTTGAAGGAATTGAAGGAGAAAGCAGATTTGACATGAAGTTGGCAGGATAGAGTGGGTTTTCTATGTGGGTTTGCATGAAGAACTCGAAATTTTTATCCTCCAGGTATGTAGTCTTGGCAACTTTGCAATCAAAACTAAAAGAATATATGCTAGTTTTTATACTGTTGAGATCCGAGGCAACACGGCCATGCTTCTAGCTCTCTTTCCTTAGTTTTATACTCTTGAGATCACAGCCAATGCAGACATACCAGCGCTCCTTGCATAATTTTATGGAGGACAAGCCAACTATTCTTGCTTATGCTCATTAGATCGAAGCCAAGGCCTCCTGGCTTGGTGTATACTCTTAAAATCATTGGGTTTATAGTATATACTCTTGAGATCAGAATCGATAAGGACGTGCAAACTCTCTTTAGTGGCGTGGGATAAAGAGCACACAGATCACCCCACTTCGGCAATTTTTTTTGGTGAGATTCTGAAATTTGCTAAGATTCTGGTTAAAATTCTTTTGTGATCGTAGTTCTGCACAATCAGATTTATTACCAAGGTGGAACTGTCCCTCAGGTTTTGGCCCTTTTTCAAATAGATTAAATAATATTTAAAAATAACTAAATCAATTGAAACCTCACGTTTTGTTTGGAGCGTACCATATTAAACGTCCTCTTGACTCAATTTTAAACTGTTGAGATCGAAGCTAAAGCAGACGTACTAATTCTTCTTGCTTAATTTTAGATTGTTGAGAATGGAGCTAGGGCAGACATGCTAGTTCTCTTTGCTTATCTTATGTACAGATGGAGAACTTATGTGACTACCCTTTGCTCTACGACAATGGCTCTTGGTGCAAATTTATATGAATTAATAATAAATATAAGATGCATTCTTCTGGAAAATAAATTTTAGTTTTGGTGTTAGTAACATTAACAGTTGATGGGCTCTTAACCACATGATGTACACACAGGAAAAATAATTAATTGAACAAAGTTAATTGAAAACATATGCATGTCACTTTATATGCGACAGGTCACAAAGTTAGCTGGGGAAGATGAACAGACTCTGTACACTGTTCAGGTTTTACTAAATGCATACAGAGTGAGTTCCAGAAACAGCACTATTATGCAATGAGCCAATGCCCATGTGGGTAGGGCTTGACCTTTCTTCAGGGCATGTGGAAGCAGACATATGAAATTTTATCGTTTCCTCATTTTCTCACTTTTGAGCAGTTTTGTTGGATCCTGTCGGGAAAGGTTAGAGTGCCCCATCAACATGGTTATGAGCAAAATCACAGAGAAATTCACCGTGATGATTGAAAATTCTTAAACAGCAAGTGCGGATCTTCCAAACCACAGTGAGAATATGGTTGCCTAATAAACATGAAATCGCATTTGAGCCCCTGGCCACATAAAAAGTCCCACTCATAAACTCTGGCAAGAATTAGAAGGTTGATGACTTTCAGTCTTTGCAGTTTATCATTCCTTTATAAATACTTTAAGAAAGGTAATGTTAACTGTTTGTGACCGAAAGAGTCATTGGTGACAGCCCCCTAGGTTGCATGTTTAAGAACATGGAAAATTCCTTGCACAGAATGTGGATGAACCGATATGAGGAAGCAGATCATTTGTCATTTATATTTGTCAATTGCTTGAGTGATTTTCAGCAAGATTTGTTCGGTTAGTATCAGAATAAGCACTTAAATTTGGGATTTGGGCATTCTAATTCAGGTTAATGTTTGTCAACTTGAAACAAGCTGGCTCAGGTAAAATCTTTCAAGACCAGCCTTTGTAGTAGAAAGCTCAGCTAAGACCTTTCTGCTCTGCATTTAATGTCTTCCGACCATAGGCTAGTACATTTTACAGCTGGTTGTGATTTCATTGACCTTCTGCTCTGCATTTAATGTCTTCCGACCATAGGCTAGTACATTTTACAGCTGGTTGTGATTTCATTGACCTTCTGCTCAAGACCTGATGGTGAAGTTATTTGGCTTGGCAGCAGGCAGTTCTTGCTTTGTTCATGCTTCACCGGGGAATTCAACATGGCTGTGGGGATTGCTGCTGTTATTGCTGAGACTTACATACAACCTATTCTTGTGTACAGCATAAATACCACTCTTTTGATTTAAGCAAGATTCTTTGTCTACATGTCTGGTGAAGAAATCAACTTCTTCGATGATTCTTACAATTGGCCGTTGCATTTGATGTTCTACATATAATTTATAACAGTAATTTTTTGGCACATTGCTTATTTGTTCTCAAAATTATTTATGAAATGATTAATAAAGGGGAATCGATTTCTCTGTTAGGCAGTATATCCTAATATGTTATAACAGACATACTTCATTCATTACCCAGCATCAGAGTGGGGTGTTGCCATTCCGAACCAATCAGATTTAACTGGAGGCGAGCTAAAAGGGCATAAAGAAAACAGTAAGGAAAAAGTGGTAGAAAAGAGAAACAGATGTTTATATGTTCCTCTGGATCTGTTTGTTATATGTGGGATTGTTTCCGGACTTTAGCAATATGTCCAGTACAGGTAAAAAAGTATGATGATGTTCATTAAGATCTGGCTTTCACAGTAAATTTAATCAACTTTCTTCCAAGCTTTTCATTATGCAAGTGCTTTCTCCACTGCTATAACCAAGCTTTGAAAGTGCCATGAACTGACTTCCTAGTTGATATTTTCTGGCTCTGAAAAATTCCTCCCATGGCTAGAAATCGACAAATAAACAAAGTTTATACCAGATAAATTAAGGAATTATCATGCCATATCTTTTTTGAACTGATATTTGCATCTACTAGTATTGTTACCAGGATTTGTGATGGATTAACTTTTTTGCATTAGTCCTTTGAAGAGACACCATATTTGGTATGATGAGTACCATTTTGTAACAGTATTAAGTATTTTAAGTTATACTACTCAAATTAATTGACTGGATATCCTTTCCAATATGTGAATTAGTATCTCTCTTTGTTTGTTTTGGCAGACTTTTCTCTCACCATGCAATATAAAAGGTGCAAGTTTGGAAAAACAAAGCAGGACCGACAAATGTAATTTATTTAAATCTAGAATATTATGTGTTCAAATCCTCACTGTTGTACAAACTATTTAGTTGTAAGATGTAGCATCCTGTCATCGAGCAGCCCTTCGTGGCAAGTTCCATAGAAACTACAACCATCCGGATGTTTTGTGTGGGGGCATTAATCAAGTAGCATGATAGTGATTTGTAGGCCTTATGGTCAATAACATCACCTAGAATTCAAATGGAATATCTCTGTTTTTTAATACAGTTTTTGTCTCGAAAAAGATTCATATTTGATCATGTTTAAGCATGTAATTGTGAGTTTAGCTTTAGCCATTCTTTGGATGCGACAGTCTGCCATTCTTTGTGCTTGCAAGTAGCATAGCTCCAAAAGTGGGAATCTAGGATGCAGAATAGTCATACAGGGAGACGGGAGGAACCCATTGCTTGAGAGGGGAATTGTACCCCAAAATTTACCACCAATGGCTATGGTCACTATAGCAATCGTTATCAGAACCAAGATATGAAACAGGTATGTAGGTTGATAACAAGGCCATCGACATTTGCACATATTCTGTTTCGTAATAAAGTTTTGAGGAGGTTTCACAGCCCAATGGCCCATAGAGAGTTACGACTGTCATTGAGTGACCAAGAAGCCATCCTTCCGTGCATATTTGTAACTCCTAAGTTCTACTTCTAATAACCATTCAGTAGAAAGACAAGTAGAGAAAAGACGACTGCAGAAACCTGAAAGGAAGGTGATACAATTGCCAAGCAAGAACCAGTTTTAGGCTCATAATATGAGCACAGTTAGCCACAATGCAAATACCCACAAAACTAGAAAGAAGAATGCAAGTACCAAAATTTTATACTCTCTACTCCATTAGATATATATAGGAGTACAAAATTGTGGTAGGTGGTAAGTGAGATTAAAAAGATCTGAAATACCTGGTAGGTGGAGGTAGGTGGATTGTTCCCTAAGATTTACAAAATCTAACGTACAAAAGAATATAATATAATCTTCGATTTCCACTATGTCTTGTACCCACTAGACTAAAGTCTCATCCCTACTTAGAGGAAATTGTTTCCAATTTTCATCATAGATTGAGAAACTGCCATTTAAATGCTCACTGGGACAACCACTTGGCTTGGGTGGGTAAAGTGCCTTTAAAATCCACCAAATAAGTGGTGATTTGACACTCTCTATAAGATTTGGAGTAGAAATCAAATAATGAGTTTTCAGGCGGAGAAGGTTGAAAATCAGGGATGGCTGCCCTAGGATGGGTGATTGGAACTGCTTCCTCCAAGTGGAAAGGTTAATACAACTTTAACTTATTGATATTCATCACATCATGGATACCTAGTTGAGGTGGAAGATGCAATTTGAAGGCATTGGGACCCACCTTCTTTGTGATGGTATATGGCCCATATCAGATTTGTTGAATTTTGTAGTTTTGGGCAGGTAATCTCACATGGCCTAAGTGTCAGGCACGTGGGAATCATCGTTGGCACCACGATGGACTCTTCGTTTGGTGAAAACCACCTTTGGAGTGATGTTGGGGCTTTATGGGTTTGGTGGTGGGATTTCTGGGTTTGTGTTGGGGCTTCACATCCACAAGAAAGTCTAATTTGCTGTTGATTTGTGGAGGGGCTTCTATAATCACCCCTAAGACTTGTATAAATAAGAGAGAGATCATTGTGACAATTCATTGTGTGGAGAGAGCTTGGAAGTTTCAGTTCAAGTGTGGTGACGGCAGGTCCAGCCATGGAGGAGGCTGTAAGGCCTGTGTTTGCTGTTTTTGTTCTTGTTCTGGGCAGGTTTCTTTGTGCTAGGAGGGCCGAGTTGAGCAGCAGGCTAGAGAAGGTTGTAGGAGTAAAGGAGCAGCCATGAGGGCTGCTAGGAGGCTCAGCCAGCCTATGAGAGGCTGCTGCAAGCCTCTATGAGAGCTAGACAGAAGGTAAAGAGGGGCCGAGGGATGTTGTGGTCTGTTCCAGCTGAGAACAGGAGGCCCCAGGCCTAGAGGAGGTCTACACAGGTGCTAGAGGGCTGCCAGGGAGGCTCCGACAGCTGCCAACAGGTGGCAGAAAGTCTAAGAAGAGTTCGTCCCTGCAAAAGAGGGCTGGACAACAAGAACATGAGTCTGTTACAGGTGGCAACAGCTGGTACAGTAAGGTACAACACGTTCTGGATAGATTGAGGGCTGTTTTGGAGACCCAGGAGAGAGCAGCAGCGGCTACAGGTGTGCTGAGCAAAGGGTAAAGGTTGCTGACAGTGTTGGACAAGTTCAGGACATTTCTGGGCAGAATTAAGGAGGCTGTAACAACCATTCTAGCAGCAGTCTAGAATGCCCTTAGGTTGTTACAACCAGCAATCCAACAGCCAAAGAAGAAGGGATATTGTAGCAGACTTTGGGGATTGAAACAACAGACTTTAAACAGCCTTGAGGGCTGACATAGCAGTGTCTTAGAGACAACTTGGAGGGCATGTTGAGGACAGCCAGGAGGGCTGTTACAATAGTATATTAAGGGCAGTTTTTGGAGCAGCTAATAAACGGCCATACTTGTGCAAGGAGTTGCAGAAGAAGAGGAGGGTTTGAGGGGGCAAGGAATGCCCTAACCCTCAACCTCAGTGCAACAGATTTGGGCACAGTTTTGTAAGTGGTGTTGGTACTCTTCTTTTGTGTAAAATTGGGCCATTGTCCCTGGGACAGGAGTCCATTGGTTCTTGGTTTAAGAACAAGTGATTTTGGGCTTAAGATTCATGTGTCCCTGTGTATGATCTAATTGCTAGTTTTTCTTTTCCGATGTGCTAAAGTAGTTAGGCATCTCAATGTGTTTATGTTTACAGCTCAATTGGATAAATTGTGTATAATTGTGGAAACAATAGACCAGACCTGAGTTGCAGTAAAATCTAACATGGTTTCAGAGCTATGGTTCTGAGAAGGACAATTGGAGCTGAGATATTTACACAGGTGATAGCTATGAGAGGGAGCTACAATGACTGTTGCAGGAAAAAACGAGTTAGATGATGATCAAGATCCTCTAGTCTTTCCCTGACAACATGTCGAAGACCTCAGGGTAGTGAGTCTTACACTCCTATTGTACTCCTACCTGAGTTTTAAATATCTTGAAGTTGTTGCTTGAGCTATGAATTCCTCATCTCCAGCCATAGGTGTCAATGCTTCTTGAAGATGCATATCATATTGTACTTGTATATCTTCAGATGTAGATCCACTGCGTATTATTTGTGGCTGCACTTTATATAGACATTTATATTTTGTCTAATAGTCATATATGACATGGATCTGCAGTGTACTTGATTGGAAGCCATGCTTAGTTCATCCCGAGTATGGGTATGCCCGCCTCAGAGAGATTATCGTTGTTTTTCATATGCCACGCTCACGAACAGTCGTCTTGGGCTCACTCAACCCCGTGCCTTCCCACTGTTTAAATATATTGTAATGTATTTTGGCCATCAGTTGCTCTTCTAACTTCACACATTAGGGGGCATCTGTTATAGTCCAAAATGCCTTATCTGTGCATACAACACATTGGCCCTTCCATTTGCATACTTTGCCAAAATACCACTGAGGCTTCCTTTTAAAAAATCATTTTTTGGAAAGTGTACGTGCCCTGCTAAAATAATAGCTCGCGTACACATGTGTGTTGCATGCTAGTTAGCCCACTTACACACGCATGCTGCATGCTAGTTATTCCGCTTACACATGCATGCTGCATGCTAGATAGCCTGCATTTACCTCCAAAAGTTGCAAAAAATATAAAATTGCGTAGAATTCAATAGAGTTTATGGGATATGGAAGGTTTTCCTAACCATTTTACCCCTTGTAGCCCGTCCCCAAACCGAATAACCATTTTTTTCTCATATAAAAAGAGGTCTTGGGGTGTCATTTATGAATATGAGCAAGAGAATAAGAAAACTCTGCAAAAATCCCTTCCCTTTCTTAGCCCAAGATTTTCATCCCATTCTAAGTTTTAGCCCCAGCCTTCCCCTCCAGCTCTTTCTCCTTATGCAACCCTTCCTCCTTCCCTTGGTGATAAGTTGGTTGCGAGAATCTAATGTGGGATTGATGCACTTGGAGCCACGACAAAGGAGCTCAGACTTGGTTCGTGGAGCAGTTGTCAACAAAGGTTGTAATCCTTTTTGTCTTACAATTGAATAAAATAGTTCATCCTTGTTCCAAAACCCTATGTTTACGTGCTTTTGATAATTTGCACATTTATATCTATGTATAAACTTTGAAAGTGATCAATAGAGATTGCATATGTTGTTGCATTGTATTCCTAATCTTTTGTAGGTCATCTTTGGGAGGAGATCCGTGATCTAGGAGGCAACAACAAGCGAAAAAGGTCTACACCAACCACAAGGGCTAAAGGTGCACTCATTAACTCTCTTTCCTTTCTCTCTCGTCATTTTGTTTAGATGGTTTTGGGGTAATTTAAGGGTAGAACAATCTTTTAAGGGAGTCAACGCTCTGCCTTTACCTTAGACCTAATATAGGGGGATTTTCCCCGTAGCAGTTGGGGAGATGCCTCTTCAGTGTGATAAGGAGATGTATGCAGTTGATTGGTTGCCTCAGGTGCAAAGACTTAAGACACTACATAGGTCAGATTGCAGAGTTAGTTGTAGGTTGCAGATCAAATATGTTCATTAAAGGCCTTCCATGGAGTGGTGCTTATATGAGCTTGCGCGATTGTGTAGGACCTTGATATTTCACTGACATGGATGATCCTCCCCTACGATATGACATTATTGATATGTTATGTTGTAGGTGCCTTCAAAATACTTGAGAGGTTGTAAGTTGGTTAGTTTTCTTCATTATATTCATCTTCTGATGACGATACCCCCCACTTCCTCTTCCTCCTCCACCTCCACCACCTTCCCTCTTGAAAATTGACCACCTGATCCTCCTTTAGCACACTACCACTCATTGTTACACCCACTACACTCGCTATTGATGTTGTAGAAGCTATAATTGCAGTGGGTGATGTAGTTCCTGGTAGAGAGATATATTAGATGGCACATTATTATTAGACGAAGGTATTGATGCCTCTTTCTCTGGTGGAAAACCTTGATAGTAGTGGTTGACATGTATATTGATCGTTGTGGTACATATTTGACATTTATATTTGACTTTGGATATATATTTGAAAAATATATTGATTTTGATATTATTGTTCATATATATTATGTCTTTTCATATCATGTTGATGTTGATGTTATTTGATTTATAAAATGTATTATATGTATGCCAATGTTTGTATTATTAATGATTCCTCTACTTTCAAATTAAATTTGAGATGTACCACTCATTTAAATTTTAGATGCCATATTTGACATATTTGAGATATATATTGATTTTGATGTTATCGTTTATACAATATATTATGTTTTTTCAAATCATCTTAATCTTGATATTATTTGATTTATAAAATGGATTGTGTATGTTAATGATTAACATCATTAATGATTTCTTTGTTGTAAAATTAAATTTGATTGTTTGTCAAGTGCAACAGAAAGAACCATATGTGCATATGGACTCCAAATTGAATCAAAATATGTGGACTTAAGATATGATTGGGTTATGTATGATTGACATGTATATAAGATTATTCATCATTTATTCATGATTATTAGACAATGCTATTTAATATGCTTGTCTCTAGATGTGTGCAAGACAAGGTAAAATTTTCCAAATAACCTCACATGAGAAAAGGGTTGTATGATGAAATGTGATAGGATTCCATCGATGAGAGGAGGTATAGGTTGCCTATTCCCGCCTACTAACTTTTCTGTCCTGTAATAGGCCGAAAAACATATGTTTTATGTTTTTTCCTAGAGGTTTGACGTTGCTATAAGCATAGGCCATATATTTGATCATTTACGACGTCTCGTTGAGGGGCTCACAATAAGGTGTCAATCCTTATTTCTTGGGGACTATTACTCTCTCACTAGTGGTGAATGAGTTGGGTTAGTTAAGTCCCAACCATGACACCATCCTTTATCATTGAAAAATGACACTTGAAGGGCATGTGTAAACGTGGCACCATTGGTACATACCGATAGCTAGTACTAGAAAGGGAATATAGGGGCATGAAACCCTTGGTATTGTTGAAACTAGGTCTTAAAGTTTTTATCTCTAAGACTAAAACTTTTCTTTTCCGGGATTCGACTTTTCATAAGGTATAATCCTCGCTATCAGTCCCAAAAGCCCAGTACCAAAATCCCGAAATGGCTTTATTTTTTAATAATAAAAGGCAGAAAACTCAAGTGTTTTTAAAGTCTCGACGCACGTTCTGTAAAGTACTTTTAATCACGATAAATTAAAACCCTAAAGGAGTTAATTAACAATCTTTTAACCTTTTGGGATTCGGGTTTACTCAGAAAAATATGTTTTCAATACATTTCGAATCGCGAAATCTCGATCTCCGATTTCCCGAAAAAAAATGGAAGTTAGTTATTGATCCTAATTAATTAAATTACTAATACCAAAGTTAAGGCCTAAACTAATCTCATCGCAATTTCAGGATTCGGGGTTTAGTGGTGACATACCTCGTGTAAGCAAGATCCCCAAAACGCGAATTCTCGACTCAAAATCAATATTTAAAATGAACTAACTTCGTTTTAAAAATACAATTAATGGTAATTAAACTTCTTAGGTATTTTCATTTTTCGGGTTCCGTTGAACGAGATCTTTCGAATTTTGAATTTAGAATCGCCGAAATACAACCATATTAATAACGGATAGCTGGTGATTTCTGTGACGCAAATGCGTATCTCAGAAATATTCTCTGCATTAAAGGTATTAAATTCTTGGCAGCTACGTCAGTACTTTCACCATAAAATGAGTTAAAGGAAAATTAAAGGTCTGTGTTTTGAACCTTATTCTTGTTCTTTCTATCAGGAGTAAATCACATCCAACCAAGCTTATACACCTCTCTTCTGTGACAGGTTTTCGTTCCAATACGAAAGTTATGGCACCAAAAAAGGGACCCAAGAAGAGTGAAGATACAACTGAGATTTTCAGCCCAGAGGGAGATGTCATATCCGACACCATGCCACATGTTATCGACTCGATCAAATCCCGGAGACAAATCTATGAAATTTTGGACTACGAGTTCAAAAATTCCCCTAATGATTTCGAGAATCACCTTCGGGACATAGCAGAATCAAAACTTCACAAGATTGCAACACGCCCACGGCTCATGGCGTACGACATGATCAGTTGGGCTTTAGAGAAGATTGATATTCCAACGAGAAGCATTTTAAACGATCAAACGATCATTATCGACTCATTCAGACCTGAACATATCCAGACTCTTCGGCAAAAAGAGTCCCTGTCATTTCCCCGCAAAATGGGCGCCCTTTTTAGAGGAAGCATCAGAAGGATATAGTTTCAACTAGAGCAAGATTTTATCCGATAACATAGCCAAAGAGGTTTCAGATTACAAAGCTGCAAGATCACGAGGTCAACCAATGGCCTTTTACATGTCAGCATACATCATGGACGCAATTTGTTTTATGACTCCATTCCCCCTGATGAATTGGAGTTGGAACATACCCTGCCTCGAACCCATTCACTAGTATCACTCTGAGCTGTGGGAAGAAAACACAAAAATTCGTTTTATGAAATTTGTCATTTCATGGTAATACCAATGCATAAAATGTTTTTCGGCTGTGACCCTCCTCGCATTTCTGAAACAGTTTCAAAAAACCTCAAGGCAATAGTCGACTGGTTCATTGAAGAAAGCTTCTCCTACATCAGGGTTTATGGGTGCTCAATCCCCCCTCATGCGCTTCCAAAATTCCTCCCAGACAGACTGATGTGTAGGGAAGTAACACACCAAATAGTGAAAGACGGTATCAGAATAGAGCTAAAGGCGACTCAAAAGAAGTCCTAGCCAATCTTCCCTGTGCACATCGGGAAATTTTCATTACAAAACTTGGGCCATTCCAAGGTGGAAGCATAAACACTCGAAGAAGTCAAATTGTTAAATATTGAGTACAAAAGGCACGACCCTTATCAACTAGTGAACAAACATTTGATACACTGCAATATGAAAGCATATGAACATGAGGAGTCCCCTTGGGATGACATGTTCAAAGGGACTAAGACTTATAAAGAGGTGTTAGAACGAGTACAGACACTGTCGTCCGATCTGCAAGCTAGCTTTTGGACCTTTTAGAAGCATAGACGGAGTGGTCTACCCAAAGCACTGCAAGGAGAAGCAATCACCCTCCCCCAGGAGCAAGAAAATGTTCCCCCAGGCTTCAAACAGGAAGCACAGAAGAAGGGCAATCCTGAAAAAGTCCCACAGGATACGGAAAGGCCCCCACAAAACAAAGAGGCCTTACAGACAAAAAAATCAGAGACAAAAGCAGAGAGGAGGTCTGGGAGACCTCTCGAGTCCAGTAAGCTTACTCCCCCTTCATCACCTGGTGTTGATGTCAATACGCCTAAGGCAATAAGAGGGAAATGTTCTACAGAGCTAGGAAGTCCCATAGCTTCCTTAACCCCCTTACAGTCCGCTTTTGGATTCCCACAGACAAGAGCCCTATTTGTTGATGACCTCACCTCTATCTCCATAGATGAGATTCCTCCTTTTGATTATTTTTTAAGCAGAAAAAGGAAGGCTGTCCTGAAACAAGAGATGTATATGAAGGAGGGGAGTATGGTAAAAAAGCGTAAAGTCTTGATAGATGGACAAAATTTGGAGGAGGAGGATTTCGCTACAGAGATAGCAGGTTCCATGGGAGCCATGGCAACAACAACCTTTTTTACTGTGGGAAACATGAGAACGAGGATAAAGAAGAGTAATAACATGATAGCTCAATTACAAGATTAGTTAAAGAACGCTGAGAAGAACATCAGAGAAGAGGTGAGTAAAAGCTTGGAGCATACCAGGGTTGCCGAAAGGCTAGAAATTCAATTACTCAAATCAAGCCTGGACGAAATGAACCAGAAGATACAAGCAAGTCAGGTGAAGGTTGCTCAGTAAAAGGAGCATGCAGAACAGTTACAGGCTAGGTTAAATTTGATGGAAATCCGGGTTATAGATTTAAAGGATTTCCAGACCCTCTCGCTGGAAACGCATACAAAGATAGAAGCCGAGCAGTAGGGACTGATCTCCAAAATAGGGATCGTCCAGAATTACCTTCAAAAGGTAAGCGAATCTCTTGATAATATTATTCTACTAGAAAAGGAAGCTAAAGCAGCAAGGAATACTTTCCAGAAAGAGGTTGCATGTTCAGGGAATAAAGAGGTGACAAAAAATATAAAGCTCTCTGTCACAGAACAAATAAAAGGAGACATCATGCTCAAGGTATGGGAAACAAATATGTCTGAGAGCAAGAAGATAGTCAAAGAAATCAAAGATGATTGTGAAGGAATCTTCGATTCTTTGGATAAGCAAGCATTAGGGATTGAAAAAGATGACTGCTCCAAGTCACTGGGGCAGATAAGCATTGAAAAGAAGCAGTTGGACTGTAAAGAAGGTTTGAAGAAGATTCAGACTGAAATTTTACAATTGAAAGAAATTGATGTCAACCTAATAAACAGATGGTTGGTACAACCCAGTGTAAAATTGCAGGCGATGAAGTTTTCCGACCAAGGTTTTGAAGATCGGTTCCCAAAGGTACAAATAAAGTTCTATCTGTTTGAGACTAAAGATCTTTCAACACCTCCTAGAAACTTTGTCCATTTTTTGAAGAAATGTATTGAATGTGTAGCATCAAAGGAGGGAGAGACTTCGACTAAGCAATGAAGATCGTTTGGAAACTCATACTGTTGAAATGATAGATAAACAAAAGTTAATCGTGCAATGGTTAAGGTTGCAGTTTTGTAACTACTTTTCTCCTAGGAAGTAGGAGATTGTTAACCATCAAGTATGGATGACCTTGTATAAATACAGGGAGCGAAGACTAAAAGGGGACTTTTTGATCTCTCTCAAAAAGACTGTTGACAAAGTAATTTTGAAGAAACTCTAAATTAATAGAAATGCAGATTGAAGATTCTAGATCTTGTCACCTCTGAGTTATGTGTTTCCCTATCATCTCATCTTTCTTACACATGTTTAATTGATGAATGCTTGACCACAGTTTAATACAACCTCTACTGTGAAAATTATTATTTTTGTTATTTCAATCATTTACAGTTTTTCCTCTGTATCCGTTATCAACAGATACAAGACCTGTAGATACTTAGATTTCAACATCATATGCTTCATTAATATTTTTATCATTTCCTAGTTTGCTGTTACAATGTGAGATTCCTCTGAAATTGATGCCTCATTTTGCTAATAGCTTTATGTTTTTTTCCATATCATGCATATTTCTTTTCTTTAAAATTTAACTCAGATACAAGAAAAGGCCTACAATTTGATCTGACTATTTATTTATGTTTTAACATCATTCTCGTTACTTTGTGGAATAGAGATAATCAACCTAAAAAGAAAACACAAAATCTTATCCTCCTTTACTTTCCATCTTCATGACAGTACCAACTGCAAGGCAGCCTAACAACGAGCTCGATCTGTTGGATTAAACCAACATTGCTCTAAATTTATTTAACACTATTTTACAAACAACAAATAACCAGGTTGACTTAGAACATTCATGGGCAACAATTGAGAGAGACATCAGTATCCAGAAAAAACTGAGATTTTCAACAGAGACGGTTGAGAAACCGACAATAGCCTTTACCTTTTTATCAGTCTTTATTCTATTCTTAGCTCCCTTTGTTTTTTCAGATGCCTTGATGGTATACTTTAGAGCCTTAAAGTATAAACTCAGGAGCAACATCTTTTTGGCCCCGCTGTCGGGGACGAAGAAATGAATCTTTTCCCTAGGAAGAACGACATTGACACTTTCTTTCTTTGATAGTGAACAAAGATCGAAAAACCTTCTAAGGATACTTTTATCTTTCCCTTGGCGACTCCACGATAAGTAAACTGGCTTTTAGCTGAAAGAACACTAGAAAGACCCCGGACGACAAACAAACCTCGCCAGTTTCTGATCCGAAAAAGATTTTAAAATCACGAAAGTCCCTTAGGCAAATCGTTTCACCCATACATACTATTTGTCAACCTGATTCTACACAGTCGAATGTTAAGAAAATACTTGAGAGATCCCTCTCTCTTCCCCTTTCAACCAACACGTTCTATTTTCCCGAAGTATATACCCCTACTACCCAATACTCTGACAAATGCCCTGTATATCCTCATTCAATCCCCGTTGATTCTCCGATATATTCATCTTATGAGTCTGGAGAAACAAGCTCTTTTCTTCTGGGACCTTCTTTCTCTAATTCCCTGTGCCTTGATAATCAGTTCCCCACAACCTTTCTGTCAAATTCAAGCACAACTCAAAATCTACCAAACTTCCATGAGCCTTCTCCTCATACACTCTGATTTTCAACCTCAAATCCATCAATGGTTGCACACGAAGGCGCGAGAGCTGGAGGCGGTGTCGCAGGTGGTGCCGAAAGAGGAGCAGCAAGCGACCAAGCACCACTCCCTGAAATCTTTGCTAAGGTGGCTGTCAGATATTCCCCCCTTTTCCTCCCTGTCCCCCTACATGACCTTCCCGAAAATTACATGAAAAGTCTTCCCAAATTCACAGGGGAAGGAGATTTAACCGCACAAGAACACATCAATTTCTTTGACCAATTTGTTGACATCCTTGGAATCGAGCACGAAGATGTCTATTCTAGACTCCTCGTTCAGACTTTCGAAGGACAGGTGAGGACCTGGTTCCGAGCTTTGGCAGTGGGATCTGTAAGGTCTTACGAAGAACTTGAAAACTCTTTTATCAGACAATGGGGAGAAAGGAGAGACCATCTCTATCACCTAACTGAATTTGGGGCTCTTAGGAAGAAAAGCTCAGAATCAGTTCTTGAGTTCACTCAAAGATTTAACAAGTTGTATAATAAAATCCCGGTCGAGGTCAAACCTTCTCAACCCGCAGCGAAAGTAACTTTCGTTGGAGCCTTTGACCCCGATTTTGCTCTATTATTAAGAGAAAGGAGATCAGTAGATCTCACCAAGATGCAAGATGATTCCCTAGAAATTTGAATCAAACATGATGGCATCAGGAAAACTAAAAGCCAAAGTAGAAACTGCGAACACAGATAATAGAAAATTCAAAGAACAAAGCGGATCCTTTGGATCGGGGAAATTCTTAGGAGATAAAATAGATGAGATGGCTAGGGTAATTAGAGAGCTGTCAAATAAGATTTCAAAAATGGAACTTGATAAACCAAAAAAAGATAATTTTCCTAGGAAAGATTTCAGAAGGAATCCTGATCCTTAAGCCCCACAAAGACAAATTAAGAATGAGAATAAAAAAATCCAAACCCCCTTCAAGAGTGAAAACTTCATTGGAGAGGAAGACTTGGAAGATTTTGAAGAGTTAGATGAGGATATAAATAATCTTGGTGATGATAGTAAATCACCCTATTTATCGAGACAAGATTATGAAAAATCTTTAAATGAAGAAAATAGATTGAAAGACGATCTAAGCAATAGTACTTATGAAGATTTGATCTATCAAGGTATTGCAGATGATATAATGGCCGAACTGCACCAGAAATACAGTTTAAGACCTAGAAACAAGAGCCTTCCAACCGCCCCAATGAAAAAGATCCCGCTGAGGGGCGAAATTGACGAAGCGGCTCCAAAGGCTGCTGAGAAGCAGACTACAAAAACCAACACTGCTGATGGGCAACCTGTCAAGCCAAAGTCAGTAGGAACACTCGTCGTGAAAAAACAGGCCCCTGTGAGTGAAACCAAATCTACACCACAAAGAAAGCCGAAAAGAAAGGAACGGAGGCCCAAAACACAGAGAACGACAAGGCCTTGGGAAATTTTATTCTGGAAAACGAAATAAACAAAATCAAGATTCCTATACCTCTTGTCGAACTGGCAAAAAACCCCATGTACAGTAAACAAATTGCGAAGATGATTGGTTTTTCAGAAGACGAAAGCCAAGCCGATGTCATTAACTTAGAAGATGACAAGCCGAACATCGTTTTTGGTCCACATTTCGAAGGCGCCAAAGACACTGTTTCCCCCTTCTATATCACGTTAACCTTGTTCGACCAACTACTCCATAACTGTATGCTCAATTCTGGAGCATCCCACAATGTAATGCCTAAAGCCATTATGGATAAATTGGGTCTCGAAATCACTAGGCCTTATGGAGATTTATATTCATTCGATTCAAGAAAAGTTAAATGTATAGGCATGATTAAAGACTTGGTGGTAAATCTGGCACAAATACCCGCGAAAAGCATTCTCATGGACGTAGTGGTCGTCGATATTCCTCCGAAATATGGTATGTTGTTATCCAAATCCTGGGTCGCCAAGCTTGGAAGATCTCTCCAGTTTGACATGACATATGCTACGATTCCAGTTTTTGGAGGACAGTTCATGCGCCCATACAGAGAAACCAGGTTGGCATTCACGGTAAGTGATCCACGCAACCTGAATAACCACCCTGTATATATTGCAGATCAAAATTTAAGTAATTGTATTTTATCCATTGATGATGATATTGATTTAGGTATAGATGAAAGTTGTACAGAAGAAAAAACAGAAAAAGAAAAAATTAAAAAAAATGTATATAGCACTAGTGTGTGGAAGATGTTTTTTTATGGCGCTTCATCCTACTTTGGAGCTGGAGCTGGGGCACTCCTTGTGGCCCCTAATAATCAATTCGTAATTCCCTTTTCCTATAGACTACAGTGGAATGTGGACCACACTAATAATGTATGCGAGTATGAAGCGTTAGTGTTAAGGTTAGAAGCCGCTAGGAGAATGAAAATAAAAAACCTCTAAGTCTTTGCTAACGCCAAGCTAATCGTAAAACAGGTAAACCGACAGTACCAGGCCAAACATCCTAGGTTGAGGTCTTACAAGAATTGCGTCTGGGATCTGATCGAAAATTTCTTCTCTTCTGTCAAAATTCACTACATTCGAAGAACTGAAAACCAACAGGTTGATGCGTTAGCCAAAGCAACCTCAACATTCACACCTCCCACCGCTTTCAAACTAAAGTTTCATATACAAATGAGACACCGACCTTCCATACCCAATAACATACAACATTGGCAAGTTTTTGAGGACGATGAACAACTACGCAAATTTTTAGAATCAATAGACGAGTTTGCCGAAACGCATGCCGACCAAGAAAACCAAAATGATCCTGTTTGGATCATGCAGGAAGGGGAGGACCCCCAATAATTCCATGATAAAATCACCAATCATCGAATGCTTGTTCTAAAAAATATCCAGATCCCCAAGGGCCTGATTCTCTTGGAAAGGTTATTTAATCAAGATGATATCCCTTTAAGATCCACTTTACAACCTTACCCTGAAGAGGTTGAGGACTGTGACATAGGTACCAAAAAAAACCCTCGGTTGGTGAAACTATCCAAATACCTGTCCCCAGAAACCAAAAGTAAATATGTTGAGTTGCTTAGAAAATATAAGGACGTTTTCGCTTGGTCTTACGACGAACTGAGAACTTATGATACTTCTATAATCGAACATAAAATTCCTTTGAAACCTGGTGTCAAGCCTTTTAAATAGAAACTCAGACAGATAAACCCTATGCTGCTACCAGTAATAGAAAAAGAAGTCAAAAAACTCTTGGACGCCAAAATCATCGTCCGAATAAGATATTCCGAGTGGGTGGTTAATTTAGTCCCAATAAGAAAGAAAAATGGCGAAATCAGATTGTGTGTTGATTTTAGAAACCTGAACCGATCGTCACTCAAAGACAATTACCCATTGCCTAAGATGGACCACGTTTTAGAGAAAATAGTTGGAGCTAACATAATGTCGATGATTGATGGTTTTTCAGGTTATAATCAGATCGCAATACACCAAGATGATAAGGAAAAAACGACTTTCACTACCCCTTGGGGTACCTTCATGTACGATAAAATGTCTTTCGACTTGATGAATGCAGGGGCAACCTTCCAATGAGCCATGGACATCGCTTTCGTGGGTGAGAGAGATAAATTTGTTGTTATCTATCTTGATGATCTAACTTTTTTTTCAAAATCTGATGCAGAACATCTAGTGCACCTGAAACAAATTTTTGAGAAATGTCGTAAATTTGGGTTGTCCCTCAATCCCAAAAAATCTCATTTCGTTATGCAAGAAGGTAAGCTATTAGGTCATATAGTGTCTAAATACGGAATAAAAATCGATCCCAAAAGAATTGAAGCAATAGATACTATAAACATCCCTAGAAATGTAAAAGAAATTCAATCTTTCTGAGGAAAAATAAATTTCTTGAGAAGATTCATCCCTAACTTCGCCGAAATTGTGAAGTTGATCACAGATATGTTGAAAAAGAACAGTGAGACGAAGTGGACAAGTGAAGCCAAAGCATCTTTTCAAAGAATCAAGAAAGTTATCAGCGAAGCGTCAGTCTTGGCAAGTCCTGATTACACAAAAATAATTTATGATTTTTTCTTTTGCTTCCAAACACACTATCGCAGCTGTATTGTTATAGAAAAACGAAGAAGGATTTGAACAACCCATTGTTTTTTCAAGTGAAAGTCTGAGAGATGTTGAGTTGAAATATAATATACTAGAAAAACAAGCTTACACAATGGTAAAGGCTCTCAAGGCCTTCAGAACGTACGTATTACATTCGAATATCATAGCCTATGTTCCTACAAGCTCTGTCAAAGACATACTGGTTTAGCGAGATAGTGATGGGTGAAGAGGTAGATGGCTAGCTAAGATTCAGGAGTTCAATTTGGAAGTCAAACCAAAAAAACTCATTAAAGGCCAAGGTCTGGCTAAATTTCTAGCCAAATCAAACTTACAGGCACTCGGAATAAATCAGTTGCAAGAAGACGAGGTTTTCATAGAGATAAATGAACTCGATTTCGCTACACCTACGATTGAGATAGAAGACATGTTTTCTTCTTCAGTCTGGTACCGTGATATTGTTTCTTACCTATTGAATCTTCAATGTCCTAGTGAACTAACCCCATCTAAAGCCAGGACACTGAAGCTACATGCTATAAAATATTGTATTATAGACAAAAAATTATATTGGAAGGATCCCCTGGATTTCTTGCTGAGCTGTTTAGTCGAGACCGAAACTGAAAATGTTATAAATGAGTTCCATGAGGGAGTGTGTGGAGGACACCACGCTTGGCGAGCTATAGCTTATAAAATCTTAAGAGATGGATATTACTGGCCAAAACTATTCACAGATGTAAACACCAAAGTCTGAACTTGTATTCCCTGTTAGTTGTTTACAAGTAAACAGAAAGTCCCAGCTTTACCTCTAATTCCAGTTAAAACCGAAGCCCCTTTTCAGCAATGGGGTCTTGATTTCATCAGAGAGATTCACCCACATTCCAGTGCTCAACACAAGTGGATTCTAATTGCAACAGACTATTTTACTAAGTGGGTGGAAGCTATTCCCACGAAAAACGCAACTGACGCAGTTGTAATCAATTTTCTAGAAGAAAATATTTTATCCAGATTCGGCTATCCCCGAAAGATAGTCACCGATAATGCACAAGCGTTTAAATCGATGGCTATGGTAAGATTTTGCCAAAAATTTAACATCATATTAGGACACTCCACAACTTATTATCCGTAGGGAAACGGTTTAACTGAGTCATCTAACAAAAGTTTGACAACCGTGATAAAAAAAATATTGACTGAGAACAAGAAAACATGGCATATCGATTTGAAATACGCTCTATGGGCCAACAAGATAAGTACCAAAAGGGCAATTGGGATGTCCCCTTTTCAGATGGAATATGGCACTGATGTTATTTTACCAATCAATCTTGCTCTGCCAGTAATGAAACTTTGACAAGATTCAAACGAAGAAGCTAACGACATTACCAGGAGAGCAAACCCGCTGGTCGAAGTTCAGCAAAATAGAGCAGAAGTAAACGAAAAGTTGCAGAGATATCAGGATAAGATGAAGGCTTTATTCGATCAAAAGGCTAAGGATAGAGATTTCTTCTCTAGAGATCTGGTACTAAAATGGGAAGCCAGAAGAGAAGACACTGAAAAACATGGCAAGTTCGATTCGATCTGGTGCGTACATACGCAACCTGAAGCATATACAGGTCGTGTACATGTTAGGTTTTGTTGGTACATGCTGAGTATAGGTACAGTTTGGTTACAGGTTAGTGGAAATGATAGGTGGTTGTATCCACCTTCTGGTTATAGCCGGAGAACATACGGGGTTGTAGCCTCCTTTTGGTTGTAGCTAGAGAATTGGGGAGTTGGATCTTCCCTCAGGTTGTAGCCAGGAAAATATAGGGGGTCAGAGCCTCCT
Organism: Picea sitchensis; assembly: GCA_010110895.2. Lineage (NCBI taxonomy): Eukaryota > Viridiplantae > Streptophyta > Pinopsida > Pinales > Pinaceae > Picea > Picea sitchensis. The sequence goes on along the minus strand of SNQJ01S0009765.1, from coordinate 49,472 downwards.
TCCAGTTGCAGTTGGAGAACAAAGGAATTTGGTGCTTCCAATGAATGTAATTCTTAAATACATATAAGAAAAATCATTTTGTGATTTTCTCCCGCATTGGGTTTCCACGTAAAAATGTTGGTGTACTATGTATGTGTATGATTTTTCATTGTTCATGGTTTATTTACTCTGCACTTGTTGAATAATAATGGTATATTGAACATAAATATAAACAAAACTTCATTCTATGGTTAAAAGGATTAAAAATCTCTATTGTTGATTCACCCCCCTCTAAGTAATCCAATAGGTGTTTGTGTATCAAATATCGAAGTAGTAGCACTTCGAAGTGTCAATGCCTTGGAGTAGCAACATTTTAGAGTAGCAACACCTCGGAGTAAAAACACCTTAGAGTAGCAGCACCTTGAAGTAGCATCTAATTATTCTGCAAGATTCTTTAGCAATTATTCAGTAGTTACCCAACACATAAATCATCCTTCCCTAAATGCAGACAAATCTTAAAAAATCAACACATCAAATGGATTTAACATGCCATTGTCAAAAAGTTAATTCTTGGACCATGATAGTTATGGGAAATGTGTGAATAAGAAAGAAAAGGTATGAGATAATTAACAAAATGATGGAAAAAAGGGTGTCATTCCCATGACTCAACAATATTTTTTCATACCATCCCAGAAAAAAGAACGTTTGACCCGTTCATAGGTTTTGGTAAACCATGAATTCCCAACGGTGATGGAAGCATGAAATTCATAAAGCACCGTGGATTTAAGTTGTGATTACTTTCATAAATACAAATGACCTTTGTAGAAAAGCTCTACATTGTGACAAGAGTACCCTAGAGAAGTTGGAGAATTGTGTTGCAATTGGTGGATTATGTTAGAAATTTTGGGGTCTTGCAACCATTCTTGACGAACAACGTAGAGTCAATCTGGTACAATTAAGGAGAGGGAGAAAAGGGTCCCGTCTTACTTCTGGGAGAGAACGTCTGCAACTACATTTTCCTTTCCCTTCTTGTAAATGATCTCATAATCATATCCAAATATATTTGTCACGCATTTTTGTTGCTCCGGTGATGAAATTTGTTGTTCCATAAAATACTTGAGACTCTGATGATCAGTTTTGATTTGGAAGCATTTTTCAAATAAATAAGGACGTTAGAGATCCACAGCATGCATAATAGCTAACATTTCATCTTCATAAATGGATTGGCCCAAATGTCTCTTTGAAATTTGTTTTCCAATGAAGGCCAAAGGCCTGTCATCGTGCATGAGGACGACCCCATTTACTTTCCCGAAAGCATCACATTCCATTACAAAAGTCTTGGTGAAGTATTGAAGTGTTAGGACAGGGGTCGAACACATAGCATATTTCAAGGCTTGGAAGGAATGATCAACAACTGGAGTCCAAGTGAAAGCATTCTTTTTAAGGAGAGAAGTGAGGAGCTACAATTTTTCCATAATTCCGAACAAACTTCCGGTAATAGCCCGTTAAACCTAGAAAACCACACAAGCTCTTAAGAATTTTAGGGTGATGCCAATATTGCATAACTTTAATTTTCTTAGGATCCACCTGGACACCATCTTTGTTGACAGTATGACCCAGGTATTCCACTTCTGAGGATCCAAAGGAAAATTTAGATTGTTTGAGGAAAATTTGGTGCTTACGGAGTAGATGGAGAACTTGATTCACATGGGAGAGATGGGATGTCCAATATTTACTATAGATGAAAATATCATCAAATAAAACTAAGACAAAATGATGGAAAAAATGACGAAAGACATGATTCATAAGACTTTGGAAAGTGGAAGGAGAATTACACAGGTCAAAGGGCATTACCAAGAATTCATAGTGACCCTCATGAGTTCGAAATGTAGTCTTGGGAATGTCTTATTATTTCATACGGATCCAGTGGTAGACAGAATGTAGATCAAGTTTGGTGAAGTACTGAGCACAACTCAATTCATCCAAGAGGTCATTAATGACAGGTATGGGGAATTTGTCTTTGATTGTGAGTTTTTTGAGGGCGCAAAAATCAGTACACATGTTCCAAGTGCTTTCTTTATTGAGTACCATGACCACAGGGGAAGAATAAGGCCTGGTACTAGGATGAATAAAACCCGCTTCTAGCAATTCATGAATAATTTTATCAATTTCATTCTTTTAGGCAAAGAGATGACAATAAGGGCGAACATTGGGAGGAAGACTGACCGATATGAGAGAAATGAAATAATCATGGACTCCACGGGAAGGGAGAAGTTCTTTGGGAGTGTTAAAAACAACTTGGTGGTGGGAGATGATAGATTGAAGGTGATCATGGGATCAAATTTTGCTCACAAATTCAAAGTGCTCGGAATCGCTTCATATCGAACGAGAGCGTAGGCCTCGGTGGTGGGAGATGATAGATTGAAGGTGATCATGGGATCAAATTTTGCTCACAAATTCAAAGTGCTCGGAATCGCTTCATATCGAACGAGAGCGTAGGCCTCGTCGTTGCGAACCCAACGCAACTCATTTCGTTTCAAACGGACATCGAGAGCGAGAGATATCGCGATCTGTTCGAATCGTCAAACAGGTTAAAAAGGACGCTGACTGTGCAGTCCGTACAAGCTGATGTGGTAGGGGCCGTACGATGATGTGGCAGACCGTACAACCGTATGCTGATGTGGCATGTGATGACATGGCAGTTTTTGATTGGCAGATGTGGTTGAATTGTGATGTGACACGTGGCATCATTTTTGGTTAATGGTGTGGTGCCACATGGCCCAGTCATGGGCTGCCACGTGGCACCGTTGTATTGGTTGTTGTTTAAAATTGTATGGAGTCCGTGGGGGTCGAACCCCGGACCTCCCCTTTGGCTCCGCGCTTTGGTAGAGTGTGGGCTACCACTAGCCCACACGGTGTTACTTGTAAACTATATATTATAAAATGTATTTAAATTTGAATTACTTTGTGGTGGCGCGGGGGTCCAGGTTGGGGCTTAGCCCTAGCCCCCGGTCACACTCACACTACATACGACCATACCCTCCGTTATTGCGTGCGCGGGGTTTTTAAAATGTGTAGCCCGTGGTTGTATGTATGATCACATGTGACCATAACAGATAGCGCGGGAGTTGATACAGTTGAGTTTTGTTTGCTAGCCCGAGGTCATATCGTGGACCCATGTGCCCGAGAGCTTGGCGGTTAGGGGCTGGCGCGTCCATAACCGTCCTACAGTTTGCACCGTTGGCGCGGTTGCGTTCGGTGCCGGGATTTTACGCTTTAAATAGCGTGTGTGCTAGGTTGCATGGAGAAGGGTGCAATTTGTAGATGCAGAGACAACAAGCTTGAAGGGGGGACTTCCAGGAAGCCTAACTTCTTCATTTTTTGGCCAAACGAGGTGCCGAAAAAGCCCAGCTAGGGGTTTTTGGATGCTCTGAAGCCATTGGAGCAGTCTGTTGGTCAAT
>SNQJ01S0009765.1:22050-46022 GCA_010110895.2 Picea sitchensis | reverse complement strand
CCTTTCAAGATTATCGACAAGATTGGTAACAATGCCTTTTGTTCAGATTTGCCTCCTTATATGCAAATGTATGCAGTTGTTAATGTTGAGAATTTGAAATTGTATGAGCCTCCATTGATTGATGATCATGGAGAGCATGTTCATATTCCTTCTATAGATGATTTTTTTCCAGAATATCTTACAGAACTGCATGAAGACACAATCCTTGACAAGAGAATGCGAACTTCAAAACGAGGAAATGTGGAGTATCTTCGAGTTGGTCTTAAAGGTACAAATCCAAGAAAATCCAAGTGGATTGAGGTTGGAAGGGTGAGGGAACTATACCCTCATCTTCACATAGACTGGAAATAGTCTTTTGGAGGTCCAAAAGCTTCTCAATGGGGAGGTGTGATCAGGGGATCAAATTTTGCTCAAAAATTCAAGGTGCTTGGAATCGCTTCAAATCGAACGAGAGTGTAGGTCTCATCGTTGCGAACCCAACGCAACTCATTTCGTTTCAAAAGGATGTCGGGAGCGAGAGATATCGCGATCTGTTCGAATCGTCGAACAGGCAAAAAAGGACGCTGACTGTGTAGTCCGTACAAGATGACGTGGCAGGGGTCGTACGATGATGTGGCAGAGACTGTACAACCGTACGTTGATGTGGCATGTGATGACATGACAATTTTTGATTGGCAGATGTGGTCAAATTGTGATGTGACACGTGGCATCATTTTTGGTTAATGGTGTGGTGCCATGTGGCCCAGTCATGGGCTGCCACATGGCACTGTTGTATTGGCTGTTGTTTAAAATTGTATGGAGTCCGTGGGGGTCGAACCCCGAACCTCCCCTTTGGCTCCACGCTATTACTTGTAAACTATATATTATAAACTGTATTTAAATTTGAATTACTTTGTGGTGGCGCGGGGGTTCGGGCTGGGGATTAGCCCCAGCGCTCGGTCCCACTCACACTACATACGACCATACCCTCCGTTATCGCGCGCGTGGGGTTTTTAAAATGTGTAGCTCGTGGTTGTATGTATGATCGCATGTGACCATAACAGAGAGCGCGAGAGTTGATACGGTTGAGTTTTGTTTGCTAGCCCGAGGTCATATCGTGGACCCATGTGCCCGAGAGCTTGGCGGTTAGGGGCTGTCGCGTCCATAACCGTCCTACAGTTCGCACCATTGGCGCGGTTGCGTTCGGTGCCAGGTTTTTACACTTTAAATAGCGTGTGTGCTAGGTTGCATGGAGAAGGGTGCAATTTGTAGATGCAGAGACAACAAGCTTGAAGGGGGGACTTCCAGGAAGCCTAACTTCTTCGTTTTTTGGCCAAACGAAGTGCCGAAAAAGCCCAACTAGGGGTTTTTGGATGCTCTGAAGCCATTGGAGCAGTCTGTTGGTCAATTTGAGCATTGTAAAGCACGTTTTTGAGCACTTTGAGCAATTAATAATAATGATCCATTGGAAGCTGGACCAGGAGATGTAGTCCAAGAGAGGGGTGAACTCCTTTATCATTTGCTGTGTTTATGTGCTTATGTTCATTGATTATTCTGCTGTTTATTTGTGTCCGGGTGAACTCCTTTATCATTTGCTGTGTTTATGTGCTTATGTTCATTGATTATGCTGCTGTTTATTTGTGTCTTAAATGAATAAATCCTATTAATGATGTGTTGCAAAGTTGATCCATTTGCTTTTAACACATAAACATTACTTGCAAATATTTCCAAGTTTACAAGTCTTCTTCATTTTTAGATCAGAAGGTCGAGATGCATAGAGGGTTTCTCAACAGCATGAATGGAGTGGAGTTAAGAACTAATGTCAGAATGACCCTTTTTGAGGAGCTTTTCCATGTTATGGGAATTAATGATCTTAGGGGATCCTGTTGTGATGCCTTAGAACTGATATCATTGTCCCTCCTGTTGGAATTGCATGGTTAAGTCCTTAAAATCCATGAGAATGGGGCTGAGAGTGCATAATCATTCGACACCAAGAATAATGTCACAACCACCCATCTCTATAATAAACATATGAGATTTCATATGATACTGACCAATTTGGAGCTGCACATTTTCACATCGTCCCCGACATTTCATGGAACCTCCATTGAAAATCATGATTTGAAAATTATTGACGGCATGGATGTAACAATTGACTTCTTGGGAAATGCAGCGGTGAATAAAATTATGGGTGCTACCACTGTCCACAAGGATGATGAATTTCTTATTTTTAATGTAACCAATTAATTTGAGGGTCTCAAGAGCATAAAATCCAGTGAGGGCATTAAGTGAAATCATCGGGTCAACTTCTGGTGGATCAGAGGGTGGGGTTAGATCATATGGTGGTAGTAACTCAACAACCTCTTCTTCAGAAATATCCTCAATCATGGACATAAAAATATGATGTTCCTTACACTTGTTCCTTGGAAAATATTTGTCATCACAATTATAACAAAGACCCTTGAGTTGACATTCAACCATTTAGGCCCTAGTTAATTTCTGGATCTTGAGGGGAGTTGCAGGAGGGGTAGAGTTGGTGGGTTTAGGCGAGGAGGAAAGGATGGTTTGTGGATCTGGGAGGAGACAACCTATTGTGATTCCTTGACTCATTGAGTAGCTTGAAACCAAGTCTGGAGGCATGCCATGAGAACATGGGCATGGATTTCATCTTTTAGGCCAATGATAAAGCATTCCTGAAGAAAGCATATGACATGCCCTCTATTCTAAAATCCAAGTGCTCAAATGTGACGATAAAGTCTTACGTTGTCCCAGACTGCTTCAACTTGGTCAATTAGCCTAAATGGTGGGTGTCGGAGTCAAAGCGGTCATAAATCTCTACAACAAATTGTGTCCAAGAAACATACCCTTGGCATGCCTTTTTACACCATTGCCACTATTTCCAGCGTTCCAGATCCATATGTAGGATACCATAACGAAGCTTGGATAAATCATCAACAATGCCATGCAAAGAGAAATAATGTTCCATTTGAATGACCCAGCCTGTGGGATCCAAGCCATCAAATTTGTTCACCTCAATTATGGGAAGGCAGAGGTCTCGAGAAAAGTGGATAGTATGAGGACCTTGGTAATGGGAAGATTCATGTTCTTCCAAATAGGATGGTTGTTCAGAAGAGGAAGGGTTCATGGAACAACCCATGAATTGGTCAAGTGTGGCTTTGATTTCTTTGAGGTCTTTGATGTGGGAACATTGGTCCTTGAGGATTTGAACAATGGAATTGAGTGAGATAAGGTTAGCATTGATATTCTTGATGTCATCCTTGTTATAGAGGTTTTCAACAACCAATGTATTGAGTTCTTTGGCTCGGGTAGTGGCCATTTGGAAAAATGGGCAGGAAAATGGGATAGNGAATAGAGGGTCGGGAGGGGTGGTTGGGACCACTAAGAAGAATGGTTTCAAATGATAGGTACCACTGCGATCAGGTCAAAAAGGGGAATCCAATGGGATATAATCCAAATAAGGGTGTCAGAAAAGGGGTCGGGTCCATGAAAACATTTGTATTAAAAATGATAGGTACCATGGGAATTAAGGAGAAGAGAGGAATCCAATGGAGTAGGTCCCAAATAAGTGTGTCATCGGGGAATAATTTGGGCCTTTCAACATAGAATTATTCTTCAGATCGGAGTACCATGACCACAGGGGAAGAATAGGGGTTGGTATCGGATTATAGATGCCCCCCTTGGGTCATAACATAGTACCCTCCTTCAAAAATCTTTGTCCTCAAAGCCTTGCAATTAAAGGCTTCTCATGTGATGAAATCAAGTAATATATTTTCTTATGTTTCTTCTTTCATCATTCCATTGTTGATGATCTGTCCATCCAAAATCAATTGTTTTTTGTCTTAATCCTTGGTGTCTAGTTGTTGCATAATTTTATTTCCTTTGATTCTATGTATTTTTGTTGTATCTTCTCCAATTTGTAGTGGTTGTTGGTCTTTGATAATAGATTGTTGAAGAGAGGTTTTGTGATGCCTTGTTCCATGAATATTGACAAGTATTCCATCTTCTTCCTTGATAATGTTGATATCAACCTTCTTGTCTTCCTTGAAATGTTTCTTGGTAATGAGGGTGTGTCCATATAGTTCATTTTTTTATAGTTTTTCTTCACTCTACATGTCCATTTCATCTAAATTCTTTTCGTAGAGAATGGAATCCTCTATCTCCCTTTATTTCTCTTTGATTTTTCTTGCCTTGGAGATAATACCATCATTTTTGGCATGTACATCCTCTAGATGGAGTTCAACTTCTTCAAGTATCTTCTGGTGACCTTATTGAATCTTGTCTTCTTTCTCCTTTTTAAGCTGCAATGTCATGCCATTTATTAAATTTTGACGTCATTCTTCAATTCTTGATTGCATTTCTGATTTTACCTCATCAGTATTTAGGTATTCCTCAACCTTCTTGCAAATTTTCTCTTCAATTCTTTTGATAGATTATTCATCCAAGATCTTTTTTCTTGATTTTGACATTTTTTCTTTTTTTATTTAAATATCTTAACCTCATCCAATAGTCTTTTATTATAGCTTCATAATCTACATATCTCTTCATCTTTCTTTTTCAAATCTTCTCTTAATTCATCTTTTTCCCACTTGTCTTTGCTATTTTTTTTTCTCTTTAAGTTATTAACCTCCTTAATGAGTGATTCATTAAGGGACCGTATCTTATATAACTCCTCGCCCTTCTTATTAATCTTTTCCTTTGCTTCTTTTAATTCATCTTGAATTATATACATTTCCTCCATATTTGTATTATTAATCCATCTATTTGAGAAGAGTTCTTCAATTTTTTTTCATGTGCAATGCCATCTACTATCTTAATGAATACTCATCCACCACTTCCAAGCTTCACCAAAAAAATAATTTATTACCCTTGGAGTCATATCAGATTCTTTTACCAACCTCAACCATTCCATAGGATTTAATTCATCTTTATCTTCATCTCCTGTAAATTTAGGTATTTGCATTGATTCTTAATTGAAGTTTAACCCCAACCCTTAACTTACACCTCAATATATTAAGGATAGTTATCTCAAATAGTTATAATCCTTATTCCCATATGATCTTATAGGTTTCCTCTTTCCAATGGCTTTTGAATTAGCTCAATCAGACGTTTCAATTAAACACTATGATGGTTTTAAGTGAACATACCTTTGAAACCCTGATTTGGAGTATGTCCTAGCTGATATTCCTTTTGATATATCTCTGCAATTTCGGTCATTTTGAGTCTGAAATTGCGACCTATAGTACTCGAAAATGTCTTCTTTGCAATGCCACAGGTTTGACCAAAATTGGATGTGTCAAATTAAAGCTATGGTAACTTTCTCAACCCTTGTTGATTTTTTGACTTTTCAGGAGAGCGAACTTGTACAACGTGTCAAGCGCACAATATTTGATATATGATTATGAAAATTGCACCCAAAATACTACGGATTGTAGTTGTTCCAATGAAATTGGAACCACATAATTTGTATCTTCTATGAATAAGTTATGTTTTTTTTACTCTAAATTCCTATTTGAGACTACTTACAAGACTAGTGAAAAACCCTATCTTGCACGAGTGTATCTCCAAAAGTGCAATGACACAGAAATTGAAATTCATTCCACAAGTACCATGATAAGTATTCTTAATATCCTATAATTTTTTCATTTTGAAGTGGTTCTGAGAAAAAAGTTATATAGAAAATTTCAAAATGATTGTATTGAGAAGGAAAAACCTTGAAATCGGTGCTTTGATACCAAATGTAATGAACCAATACTCAAAATATCATAACATAACAAAAGTACACACCATGTACAGAATGTGAGCATGGAACACAACTCCAAGATAAATAATTTCATGGGGGAACTTATCTATTCATACATCAAGCATGTGAGCATGGAGCAATAACTCCTTAAAGAATAGGAGAACCCCTTCCAAATAACCAAATATATTCATACATCACAATTCACATCTCCAAAAATGAATACATGATTTCTTATATATAACTATTCACACTTGCACATGAAGCCCCTTTACTACTAGGTTGGCCCTATTACATGTATATTTACACATTACATGTACAATTAGGCACATATATGCCCCCCCTTGGGGTCATATCATATACATTTATCCATATATATACTTCCCTTGGGTCATAACATATCCTTGTCATATTTTCGGGATCATCATGTCACGTGTCAAACACTCGAATTTTTGTGTCCTCTATGTATCGTGTCATCGTGGCAAGTGACTTAGCATCAAACGATTAGCAAGGATGAGCTACATGACTTGAACCCACCTGTAGATGAACCAAAAATCAGTAGGCTAGAATCTCGTATGATTGTAATGTTATTTTAAACAACATACCATGAACATTATAAAAAATAATAAATAAAATTAACTACTTCATATCATTTTTTCTTTATTTGTTGTCATTACTTAAATTATTTGTTTATTTTATTATCCAAATTATTTTAAACATAACATAAGTGGATAAAGTTAAATAAAAATATATGTTTATATATTGTATCCTCAATTTTATTCAAATATAGAAAATAAAAATAATCATTATATGTATTATAATAAAAAAATTTAAATACAATTACAAATCATTATATGCATTATAAAAAAAATAAAAAATAAAAATTACAAACTTTATATCACATTCAAATACATATATACAATTTTACCTGCGTAAAATAGATATATATATACAAACAAAACACAAAATTATACACAAAAATACTATACAACACAGATATATAAATTTAGAATTCTTTTTTTTTTAATAAATATTTAAATTTTAGAAATTCATTTTTATTACCTATCAAATTTTAATGACTTTAAACTAATTTAAATTACAACAAATTACATACATTATTTTATAAATTTTAATTACTTTAAACTAATTTAATATGTTGTTTTAATGACTTTAAACTAATTTAAATTACAACATATTACATACATTATTTTATAAATTTTAATTACTTTAAACTAATTTAAAATACAACATATTACATACAATGTTAATATTAATATTAACTGTGTATACACTCATATACACACAAACACATTGCAATACAACACTAAATAACACAACACATTACAATACAACAATACATAAGAAAACAAAAATATATTAATTTAATGTTTGTTTTTATATCTAGATTTTAGAGGTTCATCTGTATTAAATATCAAATTTTAAAATATAATTTTAGAAGTTTATTTTTATTAAGTATTAAATTTTAATGTAAAGCTGAGAATGAGATCAATTTTATATATAACTTAGATAAAGAAATGTGCTTATTTTTTTTCCATTTGTAAAAGATAACATTTATAGTAAGATGATTTTATATAACTTAATTAAATAGATTATAAATTGAAAACCATAAACACAATACCATTTAAATTTGAATATTAATTTTTGGACTTTTATTATAAAATTATTATGTCTATATATTAATTTTGTAAAAAATAACATTTATAGTAAGATGATTTTATATAATGTAATCAAATAGATTATAAATTGAAAACCATAAACACAATACCATTATTTAAATTTGAATATTAATTTTTAGACTTTTATTATAAAATTATTATGTTTAAACATTTTTTTTTTTTTTTTTTTTTTAAATTTGAATATTAATTTTTAGACTTTTATTATAGGCCCATATGTTTAAACATTTTTTTTTAAGTTTATGCATAAAACAAACAAAACAAAATTTTAAATTTTCCATTTGTAAAAGATAACATTGTAAAATAAAACAGATAAATTTAGTTAATTAAAGAAATTTATTCTTATTAAAAAAATAGTTTAGAACATTGTAAAGTAAAAAAGATAAATTTAAAATTTGACATCAATATTCTTTTATTTGTTGTCATTACTTAAATTAATTGTTTATTTTTGCATTACAATACATCATAATTACACATAATAACACAACACATTGCAATAGGGCTTCATGTGCAATATGGCCTACCTAGTAGTAAAGGGGTTTCATGTGCAATATTTAAAATTACAAACTTTAAATTTAAATAAAATTACAAATCATTATATGCATTATAATAAAAAAAATTAAATAAAATTACAAATCGTTATATGCTTCATAATAAAAAAAAATTAAATAATATTACAAATCGTTAAATAAAATTACCAACTTTAAATTTATATGCATTATAATTAAAAAAATAAAAAAAATTACAAATCATTATATACATTATAATAAAAAAAAATTAAATTAAATTACAAACTTTAAATATAAATAAAATTATAAATCATTATATGCATTTTTTTTTTTAACGAAAACGGTTATAGTTTATATTAAAGGGGTGGCAAATCCACAGATTCAGTTACAAATTGTGATGCAACACTATTTCAGCATAAGATCCATCGCTGTTTCAGCATAACTTCCAGCACTATGTTTCAGCATCTGTTCCAGCGCTGTGTTTCAGCATAAGTAACAACACTGTGTTGCAGCAACTGTTCCAGCACTGTGTTTCAGCATAGGTAACAACACTGTGTTTCAGCTGTTACAACACCGTGTTTCAGCATAAGATCCAGCACTGTTTTAGCACTGTGTTTCAGCTTCTGTGTTCCAGTATCTTTGTTCCAGCATCTGTGTTCCAGCATCTGTGTTTCTGCGTCTGTGTTCCAGCATCTGTGTTTTTGCATCTGTGTTCCAGCTGTGTTCCAGCACTGTGTTTCTGCATCTGTGTTTCTGCATCTGTGTTCCAACATCTGTGTTCCAGCTCTGTTGCAGCACTGTGATTCAGCTTCTGTTCCAACTATCTTTCTCAGGCATTTGCTGCCTTCTACATTCTTTTACAAGCTGCTGTCCTTTTCAAGGAATACATTTGTTAACTAGGTCCCCACCGTTTACGCTGAGTTCTCCTTGGGGCAAAAAGCAACCATCGTTGGCTAATTTGTCTGCTTCTTTATTTGAATCTCTAATCATTATATGCATTTTAATAATAATAAAAAAACTTAAATAAAATTACAAACTTTAAATTTAAATAAAATTACATATTATAATAAAAAAAATATTAAATAAAATTACAAATCATTATATGTATTATAATAAAAAACAATTTAAATAAAATTACAAACTTTAAATATAAATAAAATTACAAATCATTATATGCATTATAATAAAAAACAATTAAATAACATTACAAACTTTAAATATAAATAAAATTACAAATCATTATATGCATTATAATAAAAAAAATTTAAATAAAATTACAGACCATTATATGTATTATAATAAAAAAAGTTAAATAAAATTACAAACTTTATATTTAAATAAAATTACAAATCATTATATGAATTATAATAAAAAAAATTAAATAAAATTACAAACTTTAAATATAAATAAAATTACAAATCATGCATTATAATAAAAAAAAAATTAAATAAAATTACAAATCATTATATACCATTTTATCATAAAATTGTTATTTAAAAAAAAAAATTAACAATAAAATTTAAATTTAAGGAACTAAAAAAACTAATGCATAAACAAAGGAGAGACACCCTCCAAGATAGCTTTGGTCATAGTTATTCTTGAAGGCTATGAGAAGGGGGCAAAGCCCCTTCTCTCTGAAAAAAGGTCTGATTTTATTAATGTATAGTTGTTGAGAGTGTACATCAAAAAATAATAGTATAATTTACAATTACAAAAAAAAATTCCATCTTCATGAATTATTTCAGGCTGCAAAAGACTTTATCTATCTTCTCATATACATGAATCCTTATCAAGCACTCTCCAACCACCTTTTCATATATGATTCTTAGTCAAGTATGTGACTCTTTATCAAAGCACTCTAGAACTACCTTTTCATATATGATTCTTTTTCCAAGTATGTGACTCTTTATCAAAGCACTCTCCAACTACCTTTTCATATATGATTCTTCTTCCAAGTATGTGACTCTTTATCAAAGCACTCTCCAACTACCTTTTCATATATGATTCTTCTTCCAAGTATGTCTCTTTATCAAAGCACTTTCCATCTACTTTTCAAAGAACTCTCCATCCTCTCTGTTTCACATTATAAAAAGATTAAATTTATAATAACAATTTTATTTTTAAATAGTAAATAACAAAAAGATTAACTAAAATATATTTTCATATCTAATGATAATATAACTTACAATTGCAAAAATGTAATTACATCTTCATAAATTACTCTGTGCTGCAACAAACTTTCTAGCCTTCTCATATAACTCCTTGTCAAAGCACTCTCCATCTACCTTGTCAAAGCACTTTTTCATATTTTAGATTCTTTGTCAAAACACACTCCATCTACCTGTTTCACATTATAAAAAAATTAAATTTTTAATAACAATTTTATTTTTAAATAATAAATAAACTAAAATAACTTTTCACATCTAATCTAATCCAAAATAAATAATTATTATATATTAAATATAAATCAATCCATTGTAATTTACACCAAACATCCCACATGAAATGAATAATAAATTGCAAAGATATATTAAATCACCGACTTAGTTCTTGTTTCCAAAACATTTTACGATTAGGGTTCCTTGCGCGTTTGTAAAAACATTCTACGCTATTACAGATATTCACGAATGTCTACTGTTCCCCCACCCCACGCTCGTTGAGAGTTCCTCAATTGAATCTACCAACAGAGAGAAAGGAAGCTCCCATTCAACCGGCAGCCCCTTGCTAAGGGGTCTCAACTGCCGGGCGCTGAACAATGAATCCGGGCGCGGATTTGTATTTCGAAAGTTTTGTTTACAACCGGGTTTACCCACAGAGCAAGGAGTTAGACAGAGACTGGTCTTACAATACAATGGAAAACACTTCGAAGGATTGAGAAATATATAAATAATAAATTTGAGAATATATATAAATTTGAGAATTCTACGAAGAAGAAACATTGGTTTGGTTTTTAGCATCGAAAAGGAGTATCAGTTTTAGAATAGGTAAAGAATATCAGTCCAGTAGACCAGAGTTTGTTTGTTTTAGGATAGCTAGAAATCTAAGTTTTTAATGAAGGCAAGAAGTATTAATTTCTCTTATGCCAAAAATAAAATAGAATATAAGTTTTTCTGGTAGAAAAGAAATATAAATTAGTTGAATCTAATTGAATCAGTAAATTTAATAGATTAGGCTTCAAACTGTTTTATCCCAATACCTATATTTATTACACTGGAACAAACACTATCCAAAAATAAAATTCCATTAAAATTTGATCGACATTGAAAAGAAAAAACCCTGGAAACTCAAAAAATCCTATCCAAAAATAAAGCCCTATTGAAGATGAACAGTGCCAACAGAAATACAACCTTATAAAAACTTCAAAACATTGAATGACCACAAGCATCAAAGATTATTTCCAAACATTTCCATAGATATTGAACTTTCACAAACAATATAAAAAATTAAAGCTCTAAAAATCTCAAGGTCAATGACAGACCAAACAATTAGAAACCCTTACATGGAATTAGACTAAGTGCCAAAAATAAAACCATAGATAAAATCCAAAACATTGAATAACCACAAGCATCCAAGAGTATTAGTTCCCTGATCTGAAAAATATAATATAAATTTCTCCTGTAGACAATAAATAGAAATTAGTTTAATCTAATTGAATGGGTTAGTTCAATGGATTTAGGTTTCCTAATTTTTTATCTCAATACCCATTTATTACACTGGAACAGATACTACCAAAAAAGATCCCATTGAAATTTGACAGAGAGAGACAAAATATAAAACGTGAAAACCCCAAAATATTTTTAATATTCAATAAATCTAAACTTTAAACAATTTGATGCTTACTTAAAACTAAAACCTTATTGAAAATAAACATGTCAAAAAATAAAACCCTAAAAAAACCAAAGATATTGAACATTGACAAACAATATAAAAACAAAACTCTATATATCTTTGAGAAGTAAACAATGAAATATATATAAATTTTAGAATAGGTAAAGAATAAATATTGGAGAATCAATTTTAAAATAGGTAAAGAATATCAGTTTTAGCATTGAAAAGGAGTATCAGTTTTAGAATAAGTAAAGAATATCAGTCAAGTAGACCAGAGTTCGTTTGTATCTAAGTTTTTAGCTAAGGAAAGAAGTATTAGTTTTTCTGATGTGAAAATTAAAATAGAATATAAGTTTTTTTGGTATCCAAAAATAAAATCCCATTGAACTTTGATCAACATTGAAAAGAAAAAAACTTGGAAACTCAAAAAATTCTATCCAAAACTAAAACCATTTATTACACTGGAACAAACACTATAGAAAAATAAAATCCCATTGAACTTTGATCAACATTGAAAAGAAAAAACTTGGAAACTCAAAAAATCCTATCCAAAAATAAAACCCTATTGAAGATGAATAGTGCCAAAAGAAATAAAACCCTATAAAAACCCCAAAACATTTCACAACATTTCCATAGAATATTGAACTTTCACAAACAATATCAAAAAATAAAGCTCTAAAAATCCCAAGATCAATGACATATCAAACAATTAGAAACCCTTACATGGAATTAGACTAAGTGCCAAAAATAAAACCATAGTTCTCCTATACACAATAAATAGAAATTAGTTGAATCTAATTGAATCCTTTAATTCAATGGATTTAGGTTTCAGACTCTTTTATCCCAATACCCATTTATTACACTAGAACAAATAGTACCAAAAAATATCCCATTGAAATTTGACACAATCACAAGAAATAAAAAATGAAAACCCTAAAATATTTTTAATATTTAATAGATCTCAGTTTTAAACAATTTGATGCTTATTTAAAACTAAAACCTATTGAAAATAAACATGTAATTCATATATAAGTTTACCAAAAATTAAAAACCAAAATAGAATAAAATAAACAAAAACTATAACACAAATGCATTTAAACCCTGGTTTTCTTTTAATACTTAATAAATATGATATAAAGGATGTCAAAACTTAAAAGTTTACCTGTAATTGCAAAAACTAGTAATATCTACATTTTCTACATTTATAACTCTTGTAGCTCTGCTTCTGCACTCCTACACAAAACACATTATTAGAACAAAATAATAATACACAAAACAGAACATATTATTAAAACAATATAATGAAATGTTCCAATAACTACATAGCTAGCTATGAAATAGTCAATTACACTATCATTTAAAAGTTTTAATAAAAGAAAATATAACAATACAGACCTTCTCATCTGTATTCTCCCATCTTATCTTATGTTCTTCGTAATATCACCTTGTCTTTACACCCCAACCAACCTCTCGAACCCACTCAACCAGATTCAATCCAATCTCTCGAACCCACCCAACCAACCAGAGCCAAAACAATCTCTCTAACCTAACGAAACCAACCAAAGCCAAAAACAAATGAAATGAAATAAAAAACCAACCAAAGCCAAAAACAAATGAAATGAAATAAAAAACCAACCAAAACCAAAAACAAATGAAATGAAATAAAAAACCAACCAGAGCCCAAAACAAATGAAATGAAATAAAAAAGAAAAAAAAAATCATACACAAAAAGCATGGCCATGCTCAAGTAATAAAAAATAAAACGCAAATCCTCTCTGTTCTGCTTCTCCTGCTATACTTTCCAAATTCTTCTCGTAAATATTCAACAAACCCCAGTCTCAAAACAAATCCCATGCTCCAATCTTTTACTGCCAGTCGGCCTCACAAATTCCTCATATCCCTCGCCATGCCACCACTACTGTATGATAGACTCACTTGATTCTACAATCTTCTTCTTCCAGACTCACTACAAAGGCCGATTCTCCTCTGCCAAATGCCTCTTCTCTTTCCAGACTCACTACAAGGCAACAAAGGCCGATTCTCCTTACCAAACTCTCTAATGTGTTTGGTCTTTCCATTTTCCGTCTAAATTCAATGATGATACCGGATTTCAATTAACGTTTAAGTGTTTTGAATTTTCAAATCCGCTCAAGCTCACGCTACCCAACGTGGCCGCTGAGATTATTAAATTTTGAAATCATTGTACAGACTGGCATCGTACCGTTATCCGCGTTGAAGCTCTGGTTGTCGGAAAGATCATAGAATCCGGTAGAATAACGTTGCAAAAGCGATATTTCTGGCATCCCGTTCGTTAAAAACGGGATGTCTTCTTATGCTTTACCGGTGAACAATTCGACAACACTTCTTCTTTACATTTCGTCAAACTTGAAAGAAATGGAGATATTTTTAACTAAGTTTTGAAGAAAATTTGAAAGAAATGGAGATATTTTTACTATTCTAGCCTAAATTTCTTTGGAACCATTCTTTTGTAAATTTCGCCGCCAATTTTTCAAGTGAAAATATTTTGGGAAAGATGGCAAAAGCGCTATTTGTGGCGAATGGGTAAAAACGGAATATCTTCTTATAAAATTGAAACTATATGACTTTTTTTTTTCCAATGGAAATTAACCCGCTGGGAAACCACCTCGATACTTCCTCACATAGTGAATGATATGGGAGTGGAAATCAACAACTCAAAAACCTCGTAGCCAGGCTTGAACTTGTGACCTCTCCCCAAACTGGGAGAGCGTGCGCACTTCTTGCCATGCGAACTATCCCTCGTGACTTGAAACTATATGCCTTAACAGTGAACAATTCCACAACGGTACTCTCGATTTCTTCAAATTTGGAAGAAATTGAGATATTTTTAACTAAGTTTGACGAAAATTTGAATAAATGGAGATATTTTTATTATTCTAGTTTTTTTATTTTATTTTTTAACTAAGTTCAAAGAAAATTTAATAAATGGAGATATTTTTACTATTCTAACTTTTTTTTGTTAATATTTTTACTGAGAAATTGAAATAGTTTAAACTAAAATTTAATAAATGGAGATATTTAAATTTGAATAAATGGAGATATTTTTGGTATTCTAGCCTAAATTTAAATTTAAAGCAATGGAGATATTCCTAACATTCTTTTGCAAATTTTGCCTTATTTAAAGTGAAAAAAATTTGGCGGCGGTTTTACATAATTCGGCCTCAAGAAGAGTTATCTTTGGCCGCTGTTTTACAAATATTTTCGAAATGTAAAATCGACCCTCCCTAAAGTAAAATGTTGTCTTAAACAATTGAAATTAACGTCTTTAGTCCATTTTTTAAGTGAGATTTTTTATTTTTATTTTTTTAAATATTCTTCATAGTAATTGAGATGTTTTAAATTTTTTTATTTTATTTTGATTAAAAATGTATTTTTTAAATATAAAAAAATTAATTACTGATTTAAGAACTAAAAACATCTTTAAAGTTTTAAGATATTTATAAAAATTTAAAATTGTATTAATAAAAATCAAATTAATAATCTTAAATATTTTAAACTTTTGTGTAAATAGAAATAACATATTTTTTATTATAGTCAATTTCAGTTAGCTCAATTAGGTAAGGTGTGCTTTACGATGTGTTTAGTCTGAGGGAGATACCCAAAAAATTCAACCATGTTAAGGGTTGGTTTCTTAACCAAATGTTGAAATGTTGACTCCTCAATATTCTAACAAAAAAAAAAAAACATATTTCTTATTACAAATATGGTTTTCTAATGATTTAAAATTTTATTTTCTCTTATGTTTTCTAGTATTATCATTTTTTTTGTGCATTTAAAACATGATTTGCTTATGGTTTTTAGTATTATAATTTTTTTTGCATTTAGAACATGATTTGCTTATGGTTTAATCGATCATATTTGAGATGAATGTAATGTGCATTGTAAATTTCAATAGGGAGTGAATATAATTTTGTGGTTCACATATGTATTGTTTACAAAGATAAATATATAATTTTATATATCATTAAAAACAATTTTTTGTTAATATTTTTTTTTTGTAAGTAAGTAATTTTATATATAAGGGCCTTCAAAAAACCAGACCATAAGTACAAAAATTGATAACATCCAGATTGTAGTTACTGAACGGCTCCAAAGGGAGAAACCAGTTCAACCAACCGGGTAAATCTAGCAACTGAGTTCTTACCAGTCTTAAAAAACACAAAGCTGAGCTGAGTAAGATGCTACTGGAGGAGAAACTATTAAAAAAGAACAGACCCCTTGAGGGGTTAGACACCTGGCGAGTAGTCTGGCAAGTAACCTAGCAGGTAACTTGGCCACGACTCCTCTTCAACAGGTGTCCCTCGGTTTGCCCATTGCATGTCGTCGTCCACGGTGCACTCGTCCCTGTTGGAAGCTATCTTGGCGTCTCCCGACGGAGTGTGCACATGCTGACCGGTGGCTATGACCGCTTCCGTATCCTCCTTCTGAACTTGCTCCACAACGACCTCTGCTACACTCTGCTTCCTGACATTCTTGTCGTCGCCTGCTGAGGAAGGCGCTCCTTCTGAAGCAACGCCTTCTAGGTAGGCGGGGGAGGCGTCTTGGCAGGTGGAAAGGAGTTGGAGGAGGGTCGAGATTCTCCCGTCCATAAGATGTATCCTAAAATGGAGGTCCTCCACTCCCTGACGGAGTTTGAAGACCAAGTCGTAGAGGATGGTGAAGTTCTCTTTCAACTGCAAATCTGGCTTGGAGTCAGAAGACGTCGACGCCTTGTTTCGGTCGGCCTGAACAGGAGATGGCATCCCCATGGACGATTTTGAAGAACCAACAACCGACGCGATGGGAGGAATGGAGTTCCTGGAGGTTGAGGGAGCGGTGAGGTGGCGCAGGGAAGAACTCGACAAGGTTTCAATTAAGGCTAAACACTCAAAGTGGGAGATAGGTGCGGTGGAGGAATTGAGAAAAGCTACCTCAGGCAGGAAGAGAGGCGAGGAGAGTGTTGAGGGTGAACCAGGAGGAAAGGTCGAAGCGTGAGGCTGAGGAGGATGCCAGGGAGAACCCCTTCGTGGTCTTCCTCGTTGTCGCGGCATGTTTTGGCACAATAAGTGGGAATGGCGTTCCAGGCCAAAGGGGAGAGCCTGGAGAAGGTCGAGAGTCGCAGACACCATGAGCATGCAATCAAAACCAGGCCAGGGCAGCGGAGGAGTACTGGAGTCAGATCCCGGGAGAGGGATAGTAACAAAAGCAGATGGAGAGGCCATTGCACCACGCATAATAGAGGTCGGAAGAGCCCAAGTTAATGCCCCTGCAATCGACGTAAAAGCCATTTAATGCGGGATGGAGTCGGCGGTTGTTGGCACGAGCCGGTCACATGGCTTGCTGCCTTGCTGGCTCCTCCGCTCTCCCTCTGTGCGCCAGGTGGTCGGCACTATCACCCCATCCGGGGTTTGTTAATAGTTTTTCAATGTAATTTCAAAGATATATATTTGTAGTGGATAATTGTTGTAGAAATGTATATATATTTTTAAATGTAATTTCAAAGATATATATATTTGTAGATCAATGTTTTGCAAAAATTAAATTAGAGAACATTTCTTCAATTTTGATGAATCAATGTGATATATTAATGTTTTATGGCTAATGAGTATTTAAAAGTAAATATGTAATGTTCAATTTTCATATAGGAAAATTGGTACTTATAATATAATTATATTACAATTCTCAATGACTAATATATATTA
This sequence comes from Picea sitchensis, assembly GCA_010110895.2. Classification (NCBI taxonomy): domain Eukaryota; kingdom Viridiplantae; phylum Streptophyta; class Pinopsida; order Pinales; family Pinaceae; genus Picea; species Picea sitchensis. The sequence goes on along the minus strand of SNQJ01S0009765.1, from coordinate 28,534 downwards.
TGATGTAATCAATGACTAATATCATTCAAAGTCCAAGCCCAGTCCTAACTGATTGACAATAAGCTCGAGAATAGGTAGAGACTGTCAAAGTTTATACAGCTCCAAAAGGAGACAAAATGTCAAAAGCAATTATGAGGAAGGAAACACATACACAAGACGGAAATGTTCACTACTATATATCGCAAACCATAGAAATACTATCTTTAAAATATAGAGTATTAGAACATAGCCAGGTGTTTCAAAGGTCCTACCCCTCCAGGCTCCCATTGATAATAAGTAATCTATCCTTCGTGCTCTAGGAGAGCTTGTTTAGAAATCTTATCCGCCTCTTTGTTGAACTCTCTGTAGATATGGTGGAAGCTAATAGCCTGGAAATTTTTCAAATGATCTTTAATTCGTATCTTCCATCCTTCAATAGAACTTGTCTGTAACTGACCATGATCATTGAGCCAGTCTATTATCACCTTGGAATTACCCATAGCTTGAAGTTTTGGGAGGGTAAGATGACTGGCTAAAGTGAGAGTGGCCCATATTCCCATGAGCTCAGCCTTAGTGTTAGTGCCTTCCCCGCAGTTCATAAACCATCTATAAACAAGGGAATCAAAGGTTTTGATAACCCCCCTTGCGCCACAGACTTTCCTATCACTCTCAGCAGCACCATAAAAAAAAGCGATAGAAAAATCCTCGAAATGAGTGACCATACATTCTCTGATGGGGACGCAAAATTGAGACGAAGGTTGTTGCTTGTAAAGTGCCAAAACCTTAATAAACAATGATTGATCAGAAGGGACTGTACTTTCAAAACTTTCCATGTTCCTTTCGATCCATATACACAAACAAATAATAGTTGCAAGAGTAGGAGACACGGATTTATCTTTAATCCAAAAATAAAAACATTCTGAGAGAGTTTTACCTTCCCGCATCCTTTTATGATTTTGGATAGTTTTGATTATATTCCATACCTTTTTTGTAAACAAACAATCAATAAAAATATGATTAATATCCTCTGTGCTTCTTTTTCATAACACACACATGCTTGGGCCTTCCCAACCCTTTTTTTGTAAAATGTCCCAAGTTAAAAAAAATTGATTTGTCGCCAACCAGACTAAGAGTTTAATTTTAAGTTGTAGATCCTACTTCCACAAATTGTGCCTCCAACTAATCGGAACTGGAAAATTAATAGTAGAGAAAAGTGTTAGATAATCATTTTTAACAGAGAGAGTACCGAAAGAGTTACCTCCAGTCCACAAGAGTTGGTCTAATCTTTATTCCAACTCCAATAAGTGTTATCCGATAATGATCCCATTCTTCCGCTAGGTTACCATTCAGTTCCAAATCAGAGCTTCAAATCCATTTTCCATAATAATCAGGAGTCGACTTATGAGTCATTGCTTGGGCTAGAACCAATATCTTTTTCATATGAAGGTGATCGATAAGTTCCTCGGAGAGAATCGCTCTATCTCCCATCCCCAAAATATGATATTTGCTTATAGAAATTAGGTGACCAGAACTCGGCAACCAATTGAGCCAGTGGGTAATAAGATAAACATATTTTAAAATATTGTTGCATATCCTAGAGGCAGAGTTCCGTTTGAAAGTGGCAGAACGAAATCAATTTATGATAGTTGAATTGTGAAGATATTTGTTCTTTATTATCTTGTGCCAAATTCCATATCTATTAAGGACATGCCACTGAGTATTTTCATTTAGAGAAGAGTTGAAAAGAGATAAATTACAAAAGCCCCAACCGCCATAGGATTTTGGATGAGATAGAATATCCCATCTACAAAGGTGGTAATGATTTGTCTCATTGTTCCCATTCCATAAAAAATTGAACATTATTTTTCAAATCTTGTTAATCACTGTGCATGGAATAAGCTCCAGGGACATCCAATAGATCGGTTGACCCACCAGGACCGATTTTAGTAGGATGTATAGACATCCCAAAGATAGCCACTTGTTTCACTAGTGGTCGATCTTTTTTTCCATTTTAATAATTAACCAGTTCCAATCCGTCGCCCGCTACACACCAGTCTTCATGTAATAACCCAAATATTTGAAACCTGTATTCAGAGCTGAGAAGTTATATGGTAGTATGGATTTAAAGGAAATGAGATCCAACTCAGTAATGCCTTAATAATGCATGGTTTTTTTTGAAACATTTACTTGAATACCCGATGCTTTACAGAAAAAAAACAATGATATTTTCAATTTTCGACCACTCTTGTATATCAACCTTCATCAATATTAAGACATCATCCACAAAGAATAAATGGAGAATGTTCAACATTATAGATACTTTGATACTTGAAAGTTTGTTCTTCACTTTGCTTTTCTTTAATAAGAGGTCGAGACCTTCCATTACCATGATAAAAAGTAATGAAGACAAAGGGCATCACTAGCGTAGACCCTGTCCACTCCTGAAGAAATATGTAGTCTCACCATTGATTAACACCGCATAGGTAGGTGAAGAAACACAAATGGTAATCCATTTTGTCACTTGAATGCCAAACCCCATTTGAATTACTATCATTCTGAGCAGATCCCAATCTATGCAATCATAAGTTTTGTGTAAGTCCAGTTTGAGAACCAAATCTTTTACTTTCTTTTTTGTTATACTATGTAGTGCTTCGTGAGCTGTACCAATAACATCCTGTATCCTCTTGCCTTTCAGAAAACCTAATTGTTCCTCAGAGAAATTGCTAGATAGTATAGGCTTAATCCAGTTGGCAATGAATTTAGAAATCAATTTATAACACAGGTTATGTAATGAGATTGGCGTATAATCCCCAAAATAAGTGGATTTGTTTCTTTTGGGATGAGGGCCAGAAAGGTTGAGTTTAGGCTTCCCATTATAGAACCAATTTTCCTTGATTCCTCAATCATCTGAACAAGATCTTCACCAACTAGATCAATAAAAGTGGAGAATAATTCCATTGTCCAACCATCAGGGCCGAGACTCTTATCTCTTTTGAAAAAGGGATAAAACATCTTTTACCTCGTCTAAAGTCATTGGAGCATATAGATTATTTGTTTCCTCATTAAAAACCACCCTGGAGAATAAATTAGTAACGTGTACATGTTCATTTATAAAATAAATATCACGGGATTTGAAAAACTCCTTGAAGTATTGAACAACCACATCCTTTATTTGTTTCTGACTTGTGTGCCCAGTGTCGTTTTCATCATTTGAAATGGTTTTTAATATTTTTATTAAATTCTTTAAATAATTGAATAATTTTACAATTGTTTATTAACATTTTAGGAAATTTTATGTATATGAATAATTAATTATAAATTTATATTAAACCCTATCAGGGCTTTCCCTATCAAGGGAGTCCAATCCTGACCAATAACAAACAAGAAAAACTCATGTTTGGCTCAAGACCAATTGAGATAACCATAAAAAACTTTTTATATTTGTTTACTTATTCTTTTATTTAAATGAAGAATAATGTAAATCTATATATTATTTTCTATTTTGAATATAATATAAATCTATATATACTATTTTCTATTTTTTACATGTTTGTTTTTCAGCTCAAATTTTATGTTTAGGGTATGTATACCTCTGTAGACTTTACCAGCCAAATCACTGGGTGGAGGAGGTCTCATACACCAATTTTATGTTTAGGGTATGTATACCTCTGTAGACTTTACCAGTCAAATCGCTGGGTGGAGGAGGTCCCATACATCAATTTGGTGTCTGGATCTGAAATATGAAAATGAAAGATCAAGCAAATGACCACACAAATGAACAATATATATCATGGGAAACCCAATACAATATAGGATAAAATCAAGATAGAAGGTGAGGCCTATGCTTTTCTCTTTTTTCTTTAGTTATGAAAATGCAAATAAAAAGAAAGGGGCACTCACTATGAAGTTTTCTTTGACATTGTTGTCTAAACGGCTCCTAGAAAATCTTCATTGCCTTTGACACTGTTGCCTAAATGGTTGTTATAGAATCTTATTCCTCCTCTATTATGCTCTCAAATCCCACTCCTAGATGTTTTTCTCAACTATGGAACAAATACAATGCTAAAGAATGGAACCCCCTCTTGACATATCATTATTTTAAGTGGTGTATTGAGATGATTTATAGAAAGTATGTGATTCCAAAAGAAAGTTTTATAATGGATGTTTATATTTAAAATGTTTTTGTTATGGCTATTTTTTTTTAAGTTTTCTCACTTTATGGGTATTATGTTTATTGTATTTCTATTTATATTTACTACATGCTTGTTCTCATTGTATTCCTATTCATGCTCACCTTCAACACACTAATATTGAAGTGTACTATTCCTTAAATCAATGCATTTTTTTTTTTCATTTTGAGGTGTCTTCTCATTAAAATCATCGCATTGGATTGTTTTATATTGTATCAATATTATATCATTGAATCGACACATTGGATTGTTTTCCATTGTAAAATAAATTTAAAAATTATTTAATTACATTAGAAGGTCATTGAAATTAAAGCACCAAATTATTTTGTGTGGTAACAATTATGAAATCAATGTATCACACTGTTTCAATTCGCATTGTATCATTGTTGAAATCAATGCATCATAGTGGTTTTTAGTACATGGTTGCTAAAATTAATGCACTAGATCATTTTGCATTGTATTGTTGGTGAAATTGATTTGTAAATGAGGGACTTACAACCCACTCACTTCACTAATATATACTCTGTGAAATTAACTTTTTGTCTCTCTTCTTGGACTTATACAAAGATATCAGTCTTCAAAATGGCTACAAGGCTTCCATTCCCAATGCAGTTGATAGTGAAAATACTTTGCAACACTATTCTCCAACGGGTATGAAAGGATGAAAGGAAACATTGCAAAACCAATTACCTCCCATTTGTGAAAGGAAACCACAAAAAAATTGTTGGATATTAACTTAACCCAACCTCTTCATTAAGTAATACACCAACAACCAATCTCTATTACTCCTTTGTTCATAAAGGAAGGATTGTTCCAATCAATGTTACCAACTCGCTATGTTATTTTTGGATAAAAAAAAATAACACCTTGTCTCAATGAATCTTCACTTACGATTACCACAAGTATGAACTCAAGCCTCAACTTAGACTTCCAATACAAGGCATTTCCGCCCCCCCAACCCTACAAGGCCTCCATTCCCAATGCAGTTGGTAGTGAAAATACTTTGCAACACTATTCTCCAACGGGTATGAAAGGATGAAAGGAAACATTGCAAAACCAATTACCTCCCATTTGTGAAAGGAAACCATTATATAAAATTGTTGGATATTAACTTAACCCAACCTCTTCATTAAGTAATACACCAACAACCAATCTCTATTACTCCTTTGTTCATAAAGGAAGGATTGTTCCAATCAATGTTACCAACTCGCTATGTTATTTTTGGATAAAAAAAATAACACTTTGTCTCAATGAATCTTCTTCACTTACGATTACCACAAGTATGAACTCAAGCCTCAACTTAGACTTCCAATACAAGGTATCTACTTCCCCCAACCCCCTCTCTCTCTCTCTCTTATATATATATATATATATATATATATATATATATATATACATATATATATATATATATATATATTTCCTTTTCCTACTCTTTGAATGTGTAATTGACCCTAATGAATTTTCAATTGGTAAGTGTATGCTCTGACAACTAATGGAATGATTAGTTTTTTCCGTATAGTGGTCTTCAATGGACCCTTGACTCAATCATAAGGAAATGTGAATGCAAATATGTGTTTGTTGTCGAGTTGTAGTGGCCAATTGATCTGCAACTCTATATGAAAAATTTAAAAATGCAACAACAAAATAGACTAACACAATAATAAAACGCTACACAATACAAAATACGCATAGAATGAAAGAGAAAAATATTGGAATTGAGAAGTAAATGACCATCTATTGTCTTTTCAGGAAGAAGACACTCTTTTTATTAGACTAGGCGATTTTTATTTACAACAACAATAAGAAACTTGTTGCTTTATTTCTGACCGACAAGTGTTGTTTCACTTTTTATTTGGTTAACTTCTCGACATAAAAATCATGCTAATTAGTTATTAGAAGTTTCCCTGCTCAAATGGATTGGCGAGGGAAGTTTACAATAGAAACAACTATGTAAAGGGAGATGGACGCCCTCTTTGTTGGCCCAATTTCTCCCTGTTTAGATCTGAAAGTGTCCCCGCTTCCACCAACAAATGAGAAAATTTGCAGTGCATTCTATCCTATGCTTTCTCGAACTATGTCAGGATTATATCTTAGTGTGCGCAGCTAATGATGTTTTCCTCTAAATCGGTGATTGTCCCATAAGAGCCACATATGAGTTTTCATGGATTAAGAACAATGACATGTGAATTGTATGAGGCCTTTGTTGTGCACGCTCTTGTGTAGTTGGTAATGCATTGACTACCTAATGATGGTGTTGAGCGAAAGTATGGGTATAACACCATGCTGAGTGTTGTTCTTGTTGGTGGTGTGCA
>SNQJ01S0009764.1:66716-89425 GCA_010110895.2 Picea sitchensis | reverse complement strand
CAAACTCCAACTCACCCTTCTAGAAGATTCCTTCTAGAAGGATCGAGAACTTATTCATTTTCTTCCTTTAGAAACATGTCTGCACCCTAACCATTAACACAGTGCGGAAAGTCCGCAATCAAGCTGAATGCAACATGCGGAAATTAAGGATTCTCGCAAGAGAGTATATATGCAGCCTGCGAACTATTTCCAAAAATGTGATTTTGAAAAAATGATAAGTGTAACCTTCTTCTAGAAAATGTTTTTAATGAAGAGTTTGATCTTCCATCATCATGACATAATCATATTATCATCTTGATAACCAAAAATGTGGATAACACCAGCCAACATCAGCAAGCAACGTACCCCTAGGCAACACCAGCTCCGTCGGTAGGGGCGTTCCCTGAACGGGGAGCCCAGTCAGGAAATATACATCCTCCACCGCAGTGAAGGGGATCTTCTCTCCTCCCACGAGGAAGCAGTGCATCTCCAGACTCCACATCTGGAGTAGGAACTGTAGTAAATACTCATGTGCCCGTATCAGCGGGCACTCAAAGAACTTTAGCAACCCACAGGTTGCCAAAGTCGCACGCACTCCGGGCCCCTCTATGGCCACGACATCTCGTAGCTGGGCCCAATCTCGCTCTCGCCACCGCACTGGCATCGTCACCACCATCCACCTGCAGACAACACAGAGTCCTATATCAGCTCAAGCAACTATCAACAGCATCAAAAAGACTCATTTTTTACCCTTCAACCTTGCCTCCTAGGCACGATTTTTTTACCCACAGGCACGCACACATGCGCGCCTGTTCATTACACAGAAACTCACCAATGGGCCCCCCACCCTTCATCAGTCTTCCAAGCACATTATGCCCTACATGGGAAACCCATATCACACTAGGGCACCCGTTTCTGTATTTGTACATTTCTCCCCAATTATTCATTATTTATTGTACAAACGCCTTTATTTCCAGTCATTACCTTTTCTTTTGTCATCACCATTGGCGACTTTCTTCATTTTGTCCACGCACAACCCATGTCACCCTCGGTTGGAGCATTACTTATCATCTACCCTGGTCGGCATCGTCCATATCTTTAGAGAACCTCACAGGTTATTTACCTCTACCCTCTGAATTTTTCCACCTTGTCCTACCTCTTGCACAACTTATCATCGGTCTTGTCGTCCCCCTGACACTCAACCTTGTTACATGGTTGTGGCCACTCTTTATCTCATACACCCTCCAACCAAGGGAAGTCTTGAGTCTTCCCACTTCTTGACTTCGTCTATGTACCTCTGCCACCTCCTCACCTCAGTAGATTCCACGAAGCCCTTTGCTTCTGGGAGTCACATTCTCCTTTTTTCGACATCAACACAACTTTCCGAAAGGGCGACAATATCTTGATTCTCATTCTCCATTCAATGAGAGATATCGAACGGCACAGGGTGAAACACCATTGCTCCCTGATGTCGTTGGCCCTTATAACATTCGACGCCAACACTTTCTCATGTTATGGTGGGTCTTACTTTGCAACTATTGCAGTTATTTTTATCATTTACCAAAGATCTCTGAACTTGGTAGGGCCATCAATGCCCGCATCATCGTCGATACTTATTACCGCGATCATTTCCTATTATTCAGAGTATGTTCCTTTGCAGAATTGTCTTCTGCCTTTATCATCACCGCCCCCGAGGGTGCTTCAGTTGTCTACACCAACACTTCAATCATATTTTTGTTCAGAGTTACATAACACGAGCATGGGGCATGCTCGCCTCGTTTGTACACAGTTTTCTATTTTTCACACCTCACCGAAGGTTGGGTCCTACCAGTTCCTTTTTTTCTCCAACAGATCACTCTGAATGATCCCACTCTTTCTCTATCTTACAACAACATTCTCGGTAGAAGAAACATTGATGGATTTCGGCTATACGTATGCTCCTAACCTCATCCATCAGGGGGCATCTGTTATCACTGAAATTTCGTCTGCACATGGCGAAAAGAACTCAGCATCGTCAAACAGTAATGGAGTCATTCATGGCCCTGAATTAATCTCACAGCATTCAAAAAGGTCAAAAACTATACAAAGTAGTAAAAAATTGAAGAGCGCTTTACAGAAGTTGGGTACGCGCGCACGTGCGCAGAACATAAATGTAGAATGCATGCATAAGCGCACGATGCACGGTTGTTAGCGCAAAAATCCACGCACCTACTAAACGGCGCATTTATGAATGTGGTCGGCCTCCCAACCACTTCTGGTTCAGCTCCCAAGCTGATTTGACTTCCAAATCTGGGTTGGATCCGAATGGTGGGCTAGTCAAAGACCTAATAATGCCCTAAATGGCCTCTCTTCACACTACAAAGCAGTTACATAAAGGCCCAAAGAAATGCTATAAAAATCCATGAATGCACCTCATTTTCTCAAGGAATTCTAAGTAATGTTATGCTGCCTATATTGTTTTAAGGACTCACTCCTTGACAAGAGCACATTGGCACCATTTCATTGAGCAATCCACCTCTCCATTGACTGGATTTGCAAAGGAGTTATTTCACCACCATTTTCATTTTTCTTGTTGTAAGGAGAGCAATCTTGTGAGGGTCCAAGAGCCTTCCCTTGGAGGAATAAGGGACTCATAGTCCCCTTTCTTCTTGGTGCTTTGATTTCATCAATAGATCAGCCTAAAAACATTGGTGATATGGGTCGTTTTGTGTTTGTTATCTCTATATCCATATGCTTATGATTTTAGTTTGTATTTGTTTAATTCTTGCTTATAGTTTTGTTTTTTTCTTTCTCTAACTCTTTCCTCTACATCTGTCATGCTCAGCAAGACCCAATTGGGCATGCAATCACCTCTTATTTGCTCACCAAGGTGACGAAAAGGGTGCAACAATATGTTCTCATCTAACTAGTTATAAATTATAGCAATGGGTAATGAATAAATGTTGAATGTTAACTAAGGTGTTTTTGTAAAGAGGGAAGATTTTCAAAAAGAGCCCCACACTCATTCACCCCCCCTCTAAGTGTGGTAGGTGTGTCCAATAGCTCCTGAGTCCATAAGAAAGTTGTGCAGGATCTTATCATGGACATTCAGAGATATATATAAAGGAGGAGAAGCATCAAAACCATCCTCAATGTGTGGACCCACAGTAATGGTTGGGTTTTCATCCTGTAGACTAATGACATTGGAAGATACACTAGAAGGAGTTGGTTGCAGAACTTTCGTGATGGATTTCTTGAAAGGTTCATTTTTTAAACAATTTTGTCAAAGGGACAAGAATATTGATTTTTCTCAGCTCATGTTCCAGGTTGAACGAGGTTGGTGGCTTATGAGCTTCCTTTGTTTCAGGGGAAATAGGTTTTGATAATGGAGATGAATGATTTTTAGATGGCATACCTTTATTTGGATTTGTCTTCGGAGGAGCTTCTGCTTGTTTTCTTTGATCAAAGGTAGTATCTTTGGAAGCTCCATTTCTCATCCTCAAATCATATTTCTTCTTGGGTTGACCTTGAATAACTCCCTCCTCCCCTATCTGATCATCAAATTGATTAAGAAACTAAGCTACCTCATATTCTTGTTGTCTTAAATGACTGGTATAATAATTTGTCTCATTGAAAATAACAACAGTATCGTCCACATCATCATTATCTGCATCTATATCCTCAATCTGATTGTTTTGGAAAGGCGACACTACCCTTTGATCATCAACATTTATCCTTTCCCTCTTCATTACTTGAGGAACTTCATTAGGCCGTTTGAATTGGTTCTGATTTTTATTATCAGCCCCTTGAAAAGGTATGGTTGGTTGTTTGGATTACCATTTTAGCTTAGCTATCTCAGAAGTCAGATCATTCAAAGTCTTAGTCATATCTTCAAGTTGGGGATCATATGTAGCCAGGTTAGAGGAGGTAGGGGCATCCTCTCTCCGTTTTTTCTTCTCTTTATCAAATCTAGTCTTTAATCTGTCTAATGCCAAAATATTAGATTCATATTCAATGGCTTCTTCCTACATGGATAAAAGTGTGGTCGATATTCTCGAGAGAGAGAGGAGGGAGAACTCTATGTCAAATTCATTAGCATAAGTTATCTTGGTAGAGGATTCAATTGGTTTGATTTCATCTAGGATTCTACCATACATTTTATTGAATCTCTTGGTGAAGTCTGAAATAGATTCACCATTATTTCTCTTTAGAGCCCCAAATTCAGTGATATAGTAGAGATAATATCGCCTATCTCAACATTTCTTTATGAAATCTTCATCCAATGCCTCAATATATACAATGGAGGCTAGAGGAATACCTATAAACCATTTTCTGACCTCCCCATACAAACTCTGTACAAACAACCTCATCCAAACATCTGAATAATCAATGTTAAAGTTGCCTGCAAAACTATAAAAGGATACCAGATGCTCTTCAGTAGTTATTTCACCTTCCCCATTATATCTTGGTAGATATTTCATGTAATCTGTGGTTGGGAGTGCATGTAAAATTACAGGTAGCACTAAGGGCACATATCTGGAAGCAATTATGACATCCATCCTATTACCAGCCATGGCTTGAACAATAGGAATATGAAAATTTATGGGAGATATAGGACTAGATGATGAAGTGGAATCAAGAGTAGTATATGTCTGAGCCCCGTTGGAATTATGATTCTCAGGGCTAGCAAATTCAAGCTGCTCGTGATGATGGTTTGAAGTATTCTCTTGGTGGGCAACTTTTCCCTTGAGGGGGAAAGTGTATCTCTGAGATACAGTAGATTTCCTTAGTTTCCTTTCTAGCTCAGAGCCTAATGTGTTATTCTCAGGGTTACAAGAAACCTTCTTAGCTTTTCTATTTTCAGATTTGGATCTGTTGAATCCCTTTTTGGGTGCCAGTATTTCTTCTTTAAATTTTAATCAGTGAAGTTGCCAAGTGAAAGATGGCAGTCTATTGGTGTCTGAAATTTGTTCACCATCAAAGGTCAAAGATGATCAGTTTCATTCTCCCAGGGAAATATATTTCGTTACTCTGTTCCCTGGAAACGGTGCCAGAAGATGTTGGTCCTAAAGTCTGCACCTGACTGCTAAAGGGAAAATCTAGGCCACCTATCATTTTAGAATGATCGCTTCTTTTAAATTTTTATTGGTTGGTACGAGGTTTATTATATCAAGAAAAAGGCAAGGTTGGGTTGGTAGAACGATGTGGATGAGGTCCCTCCTTGGTTGATGGCACACTAATGACAAACTAGTGAAATTATAGAAAACATAGGGAAACAACAAACTACTCAATGGATAATCTGTTGCAAGAAGTTCAATACTTAAAATATCATTTCAAGAAATAAAAAATGTATCAAAACAAAATAATTCCCATAGGTTGCAGAAAACAAATATTCACCAAAGAATTAGTTGTTTGACAGGTTGCATATCAATAAAAATAAGTCATACAATAGATGAAAGGAAATGAATTGTATGTTGCACAAATCAAAACTGTATTCAAGATAAGAATGAAAACACATGAAGATTTGAATGAAACACTGTCATCAAGAGTATGTTCACCAGGTAGAGAGATTTAAGCCATGGATAAAACGGTTCCAACCAGTCTTTTGTATTGTTGTTCCTTCCCCAAAAAATCCGACCTTTACAATATCCAAAAACTAACTATTTAAAAGAGTTGCAAAGGCTCTTGTCCTTAGGGCACTGAGACCTCGATCTAGGGAACTGTTCCTAAAATAAAATATTAACTTCACTAAGATACAAAAATTAAACAACAAGAGTGGTTCTTATCACACAAAAAATACCACTCTTGCATCTAATCTAGGAAACTATTGGACTTAATCAAATGAATCTACTACTGTCTCTGATCCGGATTATTTTCGACACGAAATGAGAACAGAGATATAATAAAGAAATGCACAGAGATATTGCAGATATTCAATAATATAACAGAAATGTATCAGAGATGCAACCATAAACACAGATACACAGTAATACATCACGGTGTACATGATTTCTATTAATCAAAGAAATGTCTAGAGGCCCTTAAGAAATGCAGTGAAAGACTTCCTTGAGAATGGTATCTTATCTACGAGAGATGTGACGACTACTAGCATTAGCAAGAAGATAGATTACAATGAGGCTCACAAGAGGCCTTTTTGTAAGCAGAGATACAAAAGTCCCTAGACATCCAAAAACCCTAACCCTAGGAGATGGGCATAAAAATTCATGTGGGCCCCGTTTGGGTAGTTAGTACATCAACTTCAGGGTCGTGCTGCATATGATCTTAGTTTAGGGCCTGATAGATCGTTGGAAAGATCTATCTGAAACCTAGCGATCAAGACAATAACAGATGCTATTTTGCAAAACAACATACCAGGAAAACCATAATGCGTTTAGAGACCTCAAAATGGCCCACAGGAAGTTCGGACAAAAACTGCTAAAAATGGTAAGTTTAAAATTGCCAAAAAGTTGTTTTGAGCCATTTTGGAAAGAATTGGGTATACTGATATCCCACTGGATGGAAGAGACTGTAAAAATACAGAGTGAAAGACTCGCCAGAATGGTGGCATCTTATCTCTGAGAAGATATGTGACGGCTACTCGCATTAGCAAGAAGATGATTACAATGAGGCTCTGAAGGCCTTTTTACAATAAACGGGAATGCCAAAAGTCCTAGACATCCAAAAACCTAACCCTAGGAGATGAAGCGCCAAAATTCATGTGGGCCCCGTTTGGGTAAGTTAGTACATCAACTTCCCGGGGTCGTAACTTTTGCATATGATCTTCGTTTAGGGCACACGATAGATCGTTGGAAAGATCTATCTGAAACCTACAACGATCAAGACAAATAGCATCATAGATGCTATTTTGCAAGAGCAACATACCCAGAAAACCATCGTTTAGGGCCTCAAAATGGCCCCGGAAGTTCAGGACCCAAAAAAACTGCTAAAAATAGTAAGTTGCCAAAATTGCCAAAAAGTTGTTTTGAGCCATTTGGAAAAGGTGGGTGGCCACTGATATCCACCTGGATCAGTCTCTACGACAGAACTAATGCATGTGATGGAGGAACTGAGTGGCCAAAAATAAGCCTCGGAGTGATAGAGCAGATCTCTGTGTTGAACGAAGACATGTCTGCGAGATGTTGGAGGCCACTGGAGATAACCAGCTGGATGAAAAGAGTTTGTTGAAGTGTTTCTAGAACTAATATGCATCGACCTGTGACTGAGACTTAACTCTCTGTCTATGCCTGAGATTTCATAAGCCAAGCATGCTCTCTATGGACCCATTCAACTGCCATATGTGCCGGTGAAATAACTTTGTTGGAATGGTTGTCGGCCCATCGAACATGAGGGGAGATGTGGATATGAGAATGCAATCAGAAGATGAGATTAATGAACACGAGGGTAGATGACGATTAGTGATGGATAACGGTTGTGCGTAGGGAGAGGAGGATTAGATAGGTTGGGAAGTGAGTGGAAAAGAGGTGGTGAAAGGAGAGAGGGGGCGATATTGAAAAATAGGCCGAGAGGAAATCAGAGGGGGGTGTAGGAGGTAAGTGGATTAGAGAGGGGGGTGTCTGATTTCTTGAGGACCGTTGATCTGGAGAGGTGGGCCACCATCGATGGAGATCAGTGTGGGGTTTAACGGAGGACAAGTGTTAGGTGGTGAGAGGCGCGAGGGTAGTGAGTAGGATGAGGGGAGATGATGTGTGAGGTGACGTGGTGATCTGACATCATTCAAGCACATGATTGTGGGGGTTGTTGAGGGTGGTTTGGATTTAGACCTCCTTTGGGCCCACAATTCACCAAAAGATGTTGCGTACCCTACCAAAAAAATCATGGTTTAAATTAAGGGACTGATCTAGAAAATTAGCGTTCAAGCAGTTTGCATCCCCGCAATGAACTATAGCCATCGATCTGATTACGATTCAGGATCTGGGTGAAATTTACCTATTGCAAGGATCGATGGTTCTTGTTGACCTGGGATCAGTGGTCTAGATTCACTTCAGAAGTCCAGGATTCGGGAGTTTTGAATGGGAAACATGAAACATCTCTTGGAGGAAAATATCCAAAGTGAATAATCGGTCGCCACGTGTCATGATGGATGAACAAACCATATTCATTTTGGAAGTCTAGGCTTGGGGAGTTTCAAGTGTCAAGCTTGAAGATCTCCTGGAGGAAAATCGTCGAAGTGACGTGGCAGTCTAATGTCGTATGATTTCATGACTGCTGAGGTGTGTTGGAAAGAATGGTGACATGTGTCACGAGGAGATGGGCGAATGACACAACTAGATGACCTGAGATGAATGCCACGTGTCCTGCCTCATGAGTGTGCCATGTGTCTCAACTGTTGGTTACCACGTGCCTCGTCTGATGGATGGTATAGATTTACTTCAGTACTTCGGGTCCTTGGCTCTTTGGCACTTTTGAATGTGAAACCTCTCCCAGAGGAAAATATCTGAAGTGAATGATATTCTTCCATGTGTCTCCATTGATGTATGGTCCTGATTCACTTCGGGACTTTGGGTCTATGGATCTTCAGGAGTTTCAAATGTTTGTTCTTGGAAAACTCCTGAAGTGAAGATCATCGAAGTAGATGATCTGTTGCCACGTGTCATGATAGATGAACGACCCAGATTCTTTTCAAGTCTTCGAAATTTCAGGATTCAGGTCTTCTGATGACTCTGGATGTTAAAATCCACCCAATTCTACATCCCCAAATGGACGAAAACCATTGATATGATTTGCTTCGTAGATATTTACCATTGAAAATTTACCTTTCTATTCCCACAGTCAGAGCCCAAAATTTGTTTCACTAGATGGTTGCATCATGTGAATGGGAATTCCCTATACATACAAAAATGCTTGGGAAACCTATGGTGAGCTCAATCCATGGAAAACATGATGACAAGCAATTTGAACCAAACATGACGTATGTTTCATCTCTTCAAGAAAAAATAGAAAAGAAACGTGCAAAGACTCAAAAAAAGAATAAGGTCCAAGACACTCAGTAGTGGGAAAATGATTTAACTAACCAGAAGAGGAAAATTTGATGAAGGCATATGAAAAAGAGAGGAGAGGTAGGGGATGCAGACCTAGGTTACAATAGTACATCTCATGCCATTTATGGTGGTATGTGGAATGTCACATAACTCCTCACGGTTTGAGATTTATGGCCTTAAGAAGTTGGAGGACCCTCATATGTTGGCTTGAAGCCCCAAAAGGTCAAACAAGCCAAAGAGCTTGCAAAGAAGAAATTATTATTTAAATGATAAAGTAAAGTGACAAAGTCAAGAAGGATTATTTAAATAATAAAGTGTAGTGACAAAATCAAAGAAGATTATTTAAATGATAAAGTGAGGTAACAAAGTCAAGGAGGAATATTTAAATGATAAATTAATGGAGAACTTTCTAATTATGGAAAGTGGTTAACCCTAAAAATGAGGAAAAATAGGTTAAGTGACCTAGAAATGGGTTAAGTGACCTAGAAGATGGAGAGTATAAATAAGAGGAAAGTTTATCTCATTTAACATCACACTTGAGCATATTGAATATCTATAGGTGACTGAGGTAACAAAAGGATATCTAAGCCGAATTTCATAGGGAAGGTGAAGAAAAGAAGGACGTAATTCAAGGGAGGATAAATTCTTTTGATGATGCTTTCTAAGGTATGTTATTTACATGTCATCTCACCATTTTTGTATTAAATTTGTTTCTAGAATGATTAAGACCGTGAAATTGATAGGCCATTGAGGAAACATATCCAAGTATCCGTGGTAAAAAATTCAGCTTGTGGGTAGTTGTATTTTTGGAGTTACACTTTGTGGAAAATAGGGTTTGTGGCTAGTCCTGAAACTAGTCTAAAGTAGGTGTTTCAGGTAAAAACGTCATAACTTCTTCATAACAGATCCAAATTCAGTAAGATAAAATGTGTTGGTTAGAGCATAGAATTTAGTATGCTGTGTAACATTTTAATATCCATTCAAGAAATATTCCGTTTGGGGCACGCTCTACAAGGTCACTCTCTAGAATAAGCCAAAATTCAGCAAAGTATACCATTTTTTCTATAACTCCTTTTTTGAGAGGTTCAAAGTAGTGAAACATGGAGGAATTGCATAAAAAAACTAAATAACATTGTGTACTACTTTCATTTCTTTATTCATTATAGGTACATAGTTATGATTTTTTCAAGTTAGGGTTGTTGACTAATTCCAAACTAGTTATGTGAGACTAAATAAAAGTTTGATGAAATTTCTAGTCTCTTGTTGTGAAAGTTAAGGAAGGTTTGCAGGTATGTGATCATATACACCAGGCCTATTACGGAGTTACAAATCATATTTGGATGTTGAAATTGTTGAGGGATTTTGGTTAAGGTACATGTTGGGTACATGGTTGAGACACATAGTTGATGAGTTGGCATATACACAAGGTGTATAGTTGATGATGTTGGTACATATTGATGAGTCATAGTTGATGATAAGTTGACACATGATTGGTACATACTTTGTACATGGTTGGATGCACTTTTTATGGTACATGTTGATTGTAGGTTGGTGCATGGTTGATGCACTTGTTTATGGTACATGTTGATTACAAGTTGAGGTACATGTTGATGAATGGTTGATGCATGGTTCAGGTTTATTGGTACATGTTTACAATAGTATATCTCACAGTGATAGTGTGACAATGGTTCCATCATTCTACTTCTACTTCAGGGTGGTTGGGCGGGGCAAGGACAGGTGGTTATAGCCACCTTTCGGTTGTAGCTGAATAACATAGTGGGTTGTATCCTCTTTTTGGTTGTAGCTAGAAAATAGGGGAGTTAGAGCTTCCTTCAGGTTGCAGCCTAAGAAACAAGTGGGTTGGAGTCTCCTTCCAGTTGCAGCTGGAAAACAAAGGAAGTTGGTGCTTCCAATGAATGTAATTCTTCAAGACATATAAGAAAAATAATTCTGTGGTTTTCTCTCACTTTGGGTTTCCATGTAAAACACTAGTGTATTATGTATGTGTATGATTGTTCATTTGTTCATTTCTTATTTACTCTGCAATTATTGGATGATAATTCTACATTGATATAACACTTGGATTATATGGTTAAAAAGGATTAAATTTCTCTATTACTGATTCACCCACCCACCCCCTCTCAGTAATCCAACAATAGTAAGGCAACCTCATGAATTGAGTGGGATAACATTTCATTCCTTGTGGAAGCCCATTCTTACTACGTTAATGATGACGACATTCAGAACACTATTTATCAAATGAGGTAAAATAAATTGAATAATTAAAATAAAATTTCAAAACATGATTCCATTTATGATACATAAACAAAATGTGTACCTTGAGGATTAATTATGTTATATGCCAACTTTCACAGGTGAGGCATCATTCTTTGTGGTTTTACTCTAGTCTCTTGTTTTCCCATTGAAAATATCTTTTTTAGTAGTACAATACTTATGGTTCTTAGAGAGGAAGGGTCTATACTCATCAAACACCTCCTTTCCTAAAAATTTTGACCGACAAGATTTCATCTTAGGACCACAAAATGGACATACAAATTTACCCTGCGTTTGAAGACTTGCAACAGATGGATTAATGTGAATTATTAATATACGAAATGATTATTTGAAAAACATGCATGATATATTCAATTAATTATATACTATTCAAGCGGGAAATATGAAACGTTACATACCACAAAAATGTTTTAGTCCCGGGGAATCATGAATTGTCCATAAAAGTATTCCACGACATTGAAATCTCTTATGCCCAATTGGTTTACAGATGTCATACATAGTGGTGCCCTCCCATAACTTTAGTAGCTCGTCGATAAGAGGCTCGATATACACAATCATATCTTTAACTTGGTACTTACCTAATTTTTTGAAATTACACGAAATTATTACCATGGTATGTATATATACGTAAATAAATAAATAAAAGATGTTATGCAAAAAAAGAGAAAAATGAAAATTTTATATTTGAAAAATTAATGTAAAAAAATACTTGGAATAATCATTGTCAACATTATGTGCTCACTCTTTATTGACATCCAAGGAGGAATGTTATTCTTGATAACAAAAATAGGCCACACTGATTAAACAAACCGAAGCTCTCCAAATGGATTAACACCATCAATTGCCAATTAAATCCTAACAATACGAGGTTCATCTGTAAATTTTGGCCATTTTGCAGCAATTTCCTTAAATGCATAACCATCTGCAGGTATTCAAAGAACACCATCTTCAATTCTATTTCATGTATGGTAATCCATAAACTGTGCTATGATTTGGCACCTAAACAGTCGATGCAAATGTGGGATTATGGGAATATGTCAGAGAACCTTTCGAGGGACCATTTTTGTTACTTGATCAGTTCGATATCTACTGATACGACATACCAGACACTTTGTTTTCGACGCATGTTGTCCATAATATATAATATGATCATTAGGACATGCATCTATACTTTGATACTCCATTCCAATGTCTTCCATAATTCCATGTAAATCTCAATATGTGCGAGGTAAAATATTTGATGAGGCTAACAAAAATTCACCTAACAATCTAAAACATAAAAAATAAATAGTTAATGTAATGAATAGTAATTGTAAATATTGTATTTTTATTTTACACATTAATTAACACTAAAAAAGATGGGGAAAAATCAACCTTTATGTATATTTGATGAAACATATTACATACCTTAGAATCATTGTCATACAAGTGTTTGATAAATGATTCATAACCTTCAAGTTCACCAACAAAAATGTAGTGGAGAGAATATTTGTTCTTGACCCTTTATAAAGTCGTTTATTTGTCTTTTCATTCAGAGGTTCATCATAAATACCATCACTAATGTCCCCATGATCCTCATCTGGATGACCAAATAAGTCTTGGATCATTTGATTTGTCCCATCATCTTGAACTATGTTTTTATTGTCATCTACTTCCATGGGATCATTAACTTGATCTTCATTATCTGCTTCAAGTTCTTCATCTTGTACAACATCATTTCTGCTACGACTTGGTGCTTTGTGCATAAAGTTAGGGGGGAAATCTAACTTTATAATTACAAACAATCATGAAAAATTAGTGCATGTATAAAATAGTATAAAAGTTTGAGAATGCAATAAATATTAACACAAATAATGAATATATAAAACATATATATAGTTAACTACCATGGGACGATATTCATTTGATCCCTCATCCATGTGCCAATATTTTCTATAATGTTTTTTAGTTGTTTCTATTAAAACTCTTTCGGTATGTCTAATACAAAAAAGTTTGCAAGGGAAATAACAATTACCGTCACCCTTTTCACCCTCTTTAATTTTTTTCCCACCTCTAATTTTTTCTAGCATTCCTCCCCATAGACATATACTGAAAAAAATACATGTTTTTTTTTTGCCAAGAAGATCGGCTTATACCCTTTTTGAACTATTGTTATTATAGCAAACTTGTCACAACATTCGTAAAATGCAACATATTTATATATTTTGTAACGTCACAATTTTGAAGATAGTTGACCAAGTCAAAGTTGACTTGGTCAAATACTAGGTGACCATTGGGCTGCGGAAAACCCAATCTCCACAATGTCACAAGTGCGACAAATATTTCACCAACGTCGCAAGTGAGACAAAAAATTTACGTCGTCGCAAGAGCGACATCCTCTAATATTCATTGCAAGAGAGACATATTTTAGTAGTACGTCACAAGAGCGACGTCCTCTAATATTCATTGCAAGAGAGACATCTTTTAGTAGTACGTCACAAGAGCGACGTTATCGGGAAATATGGAGAAAAAAATTTAAAAATTCCTCTATCTTTCGACAATATGGCCAATTTTGTCCATAACGTTGCAAATAGAACGTCGCAATTTTTCCAATATGTACTAGTGCCATCTTAGATAATCGATCAACAACCAAAAATATACATTCATTACCATGCTTGTTTGAAGGTACAATTAACATGTAATCAATTGATATGGACTCCCAAGGACTATAAGGAGTAGGAAAAAGGGTGTATAGCTCCTATTTCTTGATGGTAGGTTTGGTAATGGTGCAGGTAGTGTTAGATATGATATACTTGTGGACATATCATTGAATCTTCATTCGATAAAAATTCCTTTTCATTACTTCCATTGTTTTTTCCATGCTAAAGTGTCATGTCTCCCTACTATAATGAGCTTTCCAAATCATCTTTGCATTCTCTCTTGAAGGAAGATAGAGATTCCTAAAATGGCATAAAATTCCATCATGGAGATGAAAGTATAGAGTTGTTTTGCTTGCACTCAATATCTGATAGGTAGAAGTAAATTTAGAGTCACTATTGTATAATTGTGTCCACCCAGAGGTATCATTCCCATGGGAGTTAAGAAATATGGTTAGCACTAAAACTAGGGGTCAACTGAGATAGTCTTTGTCATGGTTAGTATTTCCCTTATTGTACTTGATTTTCAAGTGGAATTACTACATGTATGTGGACCACTTTTGATGGTATTCATTATGTAACTTTCCTCGTGTCTATATAAATTGTAGAGGCCCGTGATTAGTGTGGATGATCTCTTCCTATGCTAGAATTTAATGCTTCCACTGTCAATATGCATCCACAATGGAGTACATATCTATGTCATAGGTGGGGTATCTAAGAACAAAATAAGATAATGTTTCATTGTCATAGGCCATGAGATTACCATGTTGAGTGAGGAATGCATTGATATCATAATATGAAGCATTTGTCTCAATCTCAAATGGTAGTTACAATTCTGGTAGAATAAGGACTTGTACTGGTCCATCGAAAATTTCAAATAATTGAATGACTTTTGTTTTAATTAAACCCAAACAAACATATCCTTGTCTAAAGCCTTGGTCACCCAGATTAGAACTCAAGCTATATGATAGAACCCCAACAAAAAGCTATGGTATAATTTTTTGATGTCTAAGAAGATACAGAGTTCGGTCAGTGTCTTCGAGGCCGACCAATCATGGATGACTTAGATATTGGATAGATCCATATAAACACCCTACTCATCAACGATGTATCCCAAATATTGGATTCTCTGCATGTCAAAGGAACACTTATCCAAATTAGAATATAACTTGTGTTGTCCCAAGCTGCCCAAGACCTTTTGAATGTACTTCAAATGTGCCTCCAAGGTTTTTATAAAGGTGAGTATGTCATCCAAATATACAAAAACTAAGGATTTTGTGAATATATGCAATATATCACCCATCATTTTCATGAATTTGGTTGGGGCATTAGTCAAGCTGAAAGGCAAGACTAGCCGCTCCAAGAAACCTTCTTTAGACTTGAAGGTTCTCATCCATACATCATTTTGATCAATTGACACCTGGTGGTATCCTTAATTAAGATCAATCTTACTGAAAAATTTTGCCCCCTTGAGCTAATTTATGATATCATCAATCTGGGGGATTGAGTACTGTGATCTTCACTGTGATATTTTTTAGGGATTTTCACTCAATACAAAGTCACAATGTCTCATCCTTCTTTTGTACCAAAACAATTAGGATCTTGCAAGGTGAGGATCTTGGTTTGATGTGGCGATTCATAATTATCTCTTAGATTTGTCATTTGATTTCTTCATTCTCCATAACAAAATTCATGTGTACGGGGACATTAGGTAGAGGAGCATCGAGTTTCAAATAAATTGAGTGATTTACCTGACAATGCAAAGGCACCCAAGTAGATAATACAAACATATATTTATGCTCTTCTAATATATTTTCCACTTTCTATTGTTGATGTGCAAAGAGACCACAGGTATATATTTTGGAAGTTGCATTGACCTTCCAATCAGACGATAAAGAGAAAAAATCCCCTAGTTTGAGAGACCACATTTTTTCACTGCTTCGAAGAGATGAAAGAGACCGTAGTAGTTGAGACTTCCTTTGGTACCCTATAGAGTTGACCTCCCAAATTAATAATGACGCTACTTGGCCTAGAATCATAAACAACATGACACTTTCACATATATGGTTTTCCTAAAGTAAAATCACAAAATTTAATGGGGGAAACATCACAAAACACCTCATCTTTGAAGGGTTTGATGACATAATGTAGGTGGCATTGTTCAATGACACAAATGTCTCATCCCTGGATAAGACAACTGATGGTGTATGGTTGAGAGTGTGGTGTCATTGTTAGGTTCAACCTCTTGATGACATATGTTGATAATATGTTACTATGGATACCTCTATCAACAATGAAATGGAGTGGGATCCCCTTCACCAACATATGTGAGTGGAAGATGTGCTCCCTTTCTTTAGGATCCTCTAGTTTCTATGGATGGAATTTTATGGTAGCAATGGTGACACTAGGTTCTGCACCAATGATTCATTTTCTCTTATTCTATTATGAATAAGAGTCTAATCTAACATCCAAATCAGAGCCTTTCATATCAACCAATAATGATGTTTTGGAGCAACATCCATCACTGTTGTGCTAAGGGTTTTTGTGGAACTCGCTCCACTTTCCAATGTCCTTCGACTTCCTATTACCCTTCTTCATTTGTGGCTTGGACTGGTCGTCCTAAGGTTGGACATCCTTTCTCTTTCCTTTGGCCTAGGAGTTAGGGACACCTTTACCATGCTTCTGTTGTGATGGGTTTACATAACTAAAATCCTTCTTGTTCTTTTTCTTGAACTTTTGTTTGATATTGATAGCATATTAATAAGTAGCTCCTAGTGAGGAGATGTCAAAGAACTCCATATCTGTTTGGATTTAACTATGTAGGCCACTGCGGTACTTTAGAACTAGGTGTCACTCAATGTCTTTAATATACATCTTTGTCCACAAGGTATGGAAAATATTGGTTTACTCTGGCACCATCTCGTCTCTCTCCTAACGCAGAGTTTTCCATCTCATGTATTGTTCATCATAGTTTCCAACACGGTAATACTTCTCCTTAAGGGAATCAACAAAATCCTCCAAAGTGGGTCCTCACCCAAAAATTGCAGACTCATCTCTGACATGTTTCTGACAACCAGTCTCCCACCAATCTCTAAGATGGGGAAGGTATTTAAGGAGCGTGAAGGTTCTTTCTTCATTGTTGGAAGAATTTTGGATGGAGAAATAACCCTTTGGTAGACATAACCATTTTTCCAAAGTCTCGGCATCTATCTAGACTTTAAATAAGAGAATATAAAAGTTAACTTGTACCTTAAAGGGTATACCATGTCCAAAGTTACTCATGGTTGAAGGTACGCAATCGTAAGAGCATCTGGGTGAAATTATCCATCATCTTGTTCATTTTTTGTGCGAGGGCTTCCTCAAGCAAAATTTTGATTGCATCTATTGATCCATCGTTTCTCTTTTCTTATGCCATGGGAGGCTACTTGGGCAGAAGAGAGTGTTCTTCCCCAAGCTCAACCAGTTCGACATCTGATTCTCGATATCTTGACCTCATTGGGGACATTCACAAAGAAACAACAAAGAGAAGATTGTTATGATACCAATGATCCGGATTATATTGAGAACAACATGAAGGAAGAGATATGATATAACAGGTAACACACAAAGATATTGCAAGAAACACAGTAACACAATTAAACTCAAATTATATTAATGACTATTTGGGATAGAAAATAATGTAAAATGCAAAGTACACAAGTTATCTAGAATGGTGGTAGCTTATCCCTGAAGAGAGAGATGTGTAGGCTACACCCATTTGCAAGAAGTTGATTACAAAGAGACCAAAAATGTCTTTTAACATAAAACATCAATGAGAAAACCCTAACCATCCAAAACCCTAACCCTAGAATATAAAATGGAAAAAAGTTTGTGGGCCCTAATGTGATTAGTTAATATGTCAACTTCCTGGTGGCTTAACTTTTGCATACTATCTCCATTTGAGGTGCTCTAGCCGAGAAGTATACATTTTGAATGGTCTATCATCTAGCTACCTTAAGATATATGTTAGGTGCTATATGGTAGGTGTTGTCAAGTCAATAAAAGATTAAAAGGTTGTTTAGGGCAAGTTTGGGACCCAAAAATTTGTAGAAAAACTTGGAGAGATGTTTAACCAATCTGAATTAGTGGATATATCATGCCCAATGAAAACTGCTCCCAAAAAGTATTACATGACACTCATTTCGTCTAATGATGCCATGCAACCACAGAATAAATCCAATGAGATTGTGAGGGAATTCAGTTCTGGACAAATCAACCGTATAATAAAAATGTGCCATGGAATTCCATTCGTGTTAGAATTAGGAGTTAGAAGCAGTTGATAAAACTCAATGAGAAACAAAGTGGTGAAGGACTGGGAATCCATCGCAGAATCTCCCAAGGTATTAACAACAACAGAAACCCATCGCAAGTTTGGTCTATATCATCACACAGATTCAGAGCAAGCATATCGTATTAGACATATCTATGCTATCATGAAGCATTAGATCTTGGTTATGTCCCAGTAAAGACGAATGAATTCCTTGGAAGCTGAAGGAGTTTTGAAACCTTGAAACGAGTTGGTAGAGAGAACACTGGCCAGCTATATGAATTGTGGCTCAGAGCAAAATTTGTAGATTGTAAAACAAAAACTTCTATTGTATTGTATTGTAAGGAGACTGTGTCTTTTATGAAAGCCGTATAGCAGGTGGGAACTTCTATTTTACATACGTCCAAATAGGCTCTCGACCATATCCGAGACCAGTCATACGGCCAAGTCTCACCATATTAACTAAACTCCACCGCCAAGCCAGGTCAAGACAACAGTCAGAATTGTCGAAGTTCAAGCTCGAGCTCATAAGGAAGCCCAAGCGATTACACTACTCGTAAAAAGTTAAGGCGCAGCCCGACAGTGTACACATTGCTTTTCATTAACCTCTAGGATCTGCGAAGAAGAAGACAGATGAGCCAAGAGACATTCATAAATGGTGTGACAAATCAGCGGCTAGCAGGTTGGTTGTCTCGAACACACCGTGTCCATACAACTGGCGCCCTAGGTCGATCAAACTCTAATACTAAAAACCCTAAAAGCTCTAATGGCAAAGGATCCAAGAGAAAGAGAAGAAGCTAAAAGTGGATGGTTTGTGTTCTGGTTACGAGTTTTTTTTAGACATTTGGGTTTATAATGGTGTGGTAACATATATGTGAAAAAATAATTTTTGCCTTTGAATGCAAAAGAGAATTACTTGGGTTAATTGGAGAGTGATGCAGATGTAGATTTATGAGAGGGACGACTTATGGACAAGAACTATGATAGTTAGTAATGTTTATATGCCAAACTTAGGAAAAAGGATAGAAGAGCATCCTCGATAAATTTGAAGCTTCATTTTCTCAAAAGATAGATGGTGATGAAAATTTTACAAACTCTGATAGAGAATCGAAGAAGTTATTTAGGGACAAGATGGTCTTTGTTCCTTTTTATGGGTTAATTAAGGAGAATGGTGTCTCTGTCCAGGGCTAAACATTTTTGTTTTCAGCTGGATGCACTATACAAATGAAAATTAGGCTTAAAAATAAGTGATGTAAAGAGAGTGAATACGTGTTTGTGATGATTGAACCATTAAGGATATATAATATTATCAAGGACCCTATTATTGGATTGAAATAAGGGAATTGGCCAAACCATATTATTGGACTGAAATAAGGGAATTGGCCAAACCATTTTAACTAAAGTTTCTCTAAATGCAATCATATTCAGACATTCTGTTAAAACCTTATGTTATAGGGTCGAATTACCAAGTTCTGCAATTAAAATATCTTTCAATTATTCAGAACAAGTGGCATTATGCAAAAGTTAAGAATCAATTTTTAAGGATTGTGATAAGAAGAGAAGCATGTAAAAGTTGGCTATGAGTGTAGGTTTAATAAAGTTTGACATTACGAAAGAAGTTAAGAATCAATTTTTAAGGATTGTGATAAGAAGAGAAACATCTAAAAGTTGGCTATGAGTGTAGGTTTAATAAAGTTTGAGTAGAGCATGAAATTAATTCATAATGGTCATGTACTTAAAAATTTACTTTGTAATAGTGTAGGTTTAATAAAGTTTGGCATTATGCAAGAAGTTAAGAATCAATTTTTAAGGATTGTGATAAGAAGAGAAACATCTAAAAGTTGGCTATGAGTGTAGGTTTAACAAAGTTTGAGTAGAGCATGAAATTAATTCATAATGGTTGTGTACTTAAAAATTTACTTTGTAATATGATTTTAAATAATGGGAAACTTTATTAACTACTTTTTTCTATTTCAGGAAAGTAGTTAGGCAAAGAAAATAAATAACTCAACATCCAATAAAGGATAAAAGGCTTCCATGGGATACTTAGAATGGGGTCAGTTGCAAAACAACTAAGATAAAGGTTAGTTCACACTAGAAATATGTAATAGCATTTCTTGAGTTTGTAACCTTTTCATGTTAATCTAAATCCATACTTCAAAATCCATACTTCAGTTATTAGAATACATTTCAAGAATTTGCTTAGAAAGTAATCGCTTGTTGAATGCTTCACTTGTTCAACATTTTTATTGAATATGATTTCTATAACTTTATTAAATGGAGTATTTTATTATTATTATTTTCAATAATATATAAAAATAAAAAATTATTTAATATTTTTTATTAATTATTTTTGAATAATATATAATTATTTTTAACTTATTTATTTTTTTAATATAAATGATATATTATTGTTGTTGTTTTTGTTTGATTTTTTAGTAAAAATGATGTAGTTGGTGTAAAAAAGGTTTTAGAATGTAATTTTATTATAATTTTTTCAATAATATATGAAAAAAATTATTTAATATTTTTTATTAGTTATTAGGTTGGAAAAGGTGTACACCTATTGACAATGGGCACATTTAATAAGTTTTTAGTGCTTAATCAATTTTGTATGGACAAGATTAAATATTGATGGAATATTTTTAGTTTACATGTTTACGAGTTTGCTATTGTACTAGTTTTTAAATAATAATAAAAAACAATTAAATATTTTTACAAATTAAAATTAAAATTAAATGTTGAAAATGATGTAGTTGGTTTACAAAAGGTTTTAAAATGTGATTAAAATTTACTTTATTATAAAAAAAAATTAATAATATATGAAAACAAATAATTTAATATTTATTATTAATTATTTTTAATTAATATATAATTTTTTTAAAATTATTATTTTTATTTATTTTATAAATTATATATTATCATCATTGTTGTTGTTTTATTTATTTATTAGTAATAAATAAAATTAAATGTTGAAAACGATGTAGTTGGTGTATAATGTGTTTAGAATTCTTTTATATAGATCAATCTAAAGGAAAATGAGAGATTGTCAACACAAGAATGGATTAGAGAATGACACATATTTACATATGTAGACCACCTTTAATAATATAGTTGAGCTGGTTATTTTTCATATCATCGATTTAAAATTTACATTAGAGTTTTATTTAAGGACGGGGACAAATCACAAACTGAAGTGGTAATCTAGAAGATCGCTTTGATTGAACTTCTTTTCATTGTTGGCTTCACTGTTTATCGTCCTTTGTTACGCAAATGCATTCGAATTCATCTACTTAATTACTATTTAGACTTTGCAAATCGGAAAAGAATGTCGAACCTGAAAAATAAAGCATTGCAAGTATTAATTTCTTACGTCCCCACTCCCTATTCCCACTTGAGAAATCAGATTTCCATCACATGCACGCCGACAACACACTGCTCACGATGTGCTCAAACATCTAGAAACACAACTTTGCGTGTTGAAAGATTACCGACTCTGCAGGCTTTGAGCGGATTTACCCACCTGAAATTACGCTGCGGCAAAGTGAAGATTCGACTTTGCGTGTTCTATATATTCCACATCCCTGCATTGCGTTTTCGACAGTTCTCCATCCCATTCCAGATAATCACTCAGTGAGTTATACGGTGTTAGTTGACGGGAAAAGCAGTGATTGAAATGGCGTTAGAAACGCTGGCCGAGTCTGTTTCGCCGTCCTCACAAGGCACGCTACCTGAGGATTGCGGAGTGGCCTCCAAGGACGTAATCTTGGATCAGAATCTCGATCTGTGGCTGCGGATCTTTCTTCCTACAACTCAACCCGATCGCAACGATAGCATGCGCATGCCCATTTGCCTCTATTTCCATGGCGGTGCCTTCATCATGGGTTCTCCAGCCTGGCGCTGTTTTCATACGCTCTGTGTGAGAATGGCCACCGCGTCAGGCGCAATTGTCGTTTCTGTCAATTATAGGCTTGCTCCCAAACACCGCCTCCCGGCTGCCTACGATGATTGCCTCACCGCCCTGTCGTGGCTCTGCTCTGAAGCGACGAACACAGACCACGACAATGGAAGAGATGGGGATCCGTGGCTTCAGTCCCACGCCGACTTCTCCAGAGTGTTTCTAGTGGGCGATAGCGCGGGCGGAAATATCGTGCATCATGTGATTATGAAGGGCAACGACTGGAATCCCCTGAATATCAGAGGGGCGGTGATGGTGCAGCCTTCATTCGGTGGAGAGCAACGCACTCAGTCGGAGATCGAATTGCCGGAGGATTTGGAACGAAGTGTCGGGTGTCGGATGATGGCTCTGCCTGAGGGGGCTGATAAGGATCACCCTTTTAACAATCCGCTCACCGCCTCCTCCGATTACCCAACTTTGGCCGAGGCGTCTCTGCCTCAGCTTTTGATTGTTATAGGAGGGTGTGATATGCTCAGAGACCGGGCAAAGGCATACTACGAGAGTCTGCTCCAACATGGTAAAACGGCTCAGATGATTGTGTTTGAAGAGGAGAATCA
>SNQJ01S0009764.1:43554-64703 GCA_010110895.2 Picea sitchensis | reverse complement strand
AAATCAGAAATTAATTTAATATAAAAAAATATATGTATACAATAAAAAAAAATTAATTTTTTATATTTTAAATTAAAAATTAATTTTATTTAATAAATAATTATTATTAAAAAATAAATTAAATTTTATAATTATTAAAAACATTTGACTTAGTTTATTAAATATCTTTTTTATTATGTAAAAATATTTTATAATTGTTTTTGCAATACAAGATGTTCAAGAAGTTAATGAAAGAAAAAGTGGTGTGCACGTGTTCTTAATTCTATTTCTACTCACTAGTTCATGAAGTTAATGGAATAAAAAGTGGTGTGCACGTGTTCTGTAGATACTCATTGAACCACAATAACCTTGGATTATTTAGGAGCATCCACCCATTCATGAAAAGCAAGTGAATTGTAATTAACATAATGTGCATGTGCCTTAGGAACACACATGTTCCTAAAGAGCGCATGAGATATTAGGAATATGAATGTGCACATGTTTCTCTTAACACAAAATCTCTCTCTTTCTCTCTTCCCCATTCTCCCTCCCCTCTCTTTCCATCCCCCCTTGCCTCTTTTCCGCCCTCCCTCTATCTTCTTCTCTCTTTCTCTCCAACCATTCTCTCCCTCTATTTCATTGGTTATCTTCCCCTCTTTCTCTCCCTCTCTCTCTCTCGTTATCTTCCACTCTTTCTCTCCCTCTCCCTTTATGTTCTCCCCCTCTTCCCTTCTCTTCTTGTCTCCCTCTTCCCCTCTCTCTCCCCCCCATTGATCCCCCCTTCTTTGCCCCTCTTTCTTTCTACCCCCCTCACTCTCTATGTCTTCTCTCCACCATATTTCCTCTCCCACCCTTTTATTCTCTCTCTCCCTCCCTCAACCCACCCTCCTCTCTCGCTTTATCTCTCTCCCCCTCCCCCCTCGGCCACCCCCTCTCCCTCTCCCCCTCCTTCCCTCTCTCCCTCTCTTACCATATCTTCCCTACTCTCTCTCTTTATTTCCCACTTTCTCTTTCATTCCCTCTCTCTCTCTCTCTCTCTCTCTCTCTCTCTCGCTTTCCCTCTCTTTCCCTCTCTCTTTCTACCTCTCTCTACCTCTCTCTCTTTAACTCCCTCTCTCCTCTAATCCCTCTCTCTCTCTCTTCCTCCCTCCTATTTTCTCTCTCTATCTACCACCTTCTCTCTCCTTATTGCTCGCTAGATCTATCCCCTGCTTCCTCCCCCCTCTCTCCCTCCCATGCTCTCTCTGTTATCTCTCTCACCTCTCTCTTTCCTACTCTCCCCCTTCTCTCTCTTACCACTCTCTCTCCCCTCTCCCCTTTCTTCCACTCCCTATCTCTCTATCGCTCCTTCATCTACCCCTCTCTCCACCTCACTTTGTATCCCCATCCTTCTCCCTTTCTCTCTCTCCCCCGGAACCTCTCCCTCTCCTTCTCTCTCACTCTACCCCTCTCTCGCTCCCTCCCTCTATCTTCCCCTCTCTCTCTCTCACTTTCTCACTCACTTTTTGTTTCCACATCCTTCTCTCTCTCCCCTCGCTTCCCCTCTCTCCCTCTTTCCTTATATCTCTCCCCATATCTCTCTTTACCTCTCTGTTGGAAGCCATATATTCATGTCATTTTCATCGATATTTAAAACATAGTTTTAATGAAATAATTTTTTTAATAGTTTCCTCTTTGTTTCTGCGAAGAATTCAATTATGATTTTTGTTTTGAAACAAATCACTTGATTGGTTGTGTGTTTTTGAGTTCATTTCTTTCAATAAATCTCTCATTTATTATTGTTCAATTTCATGACTGTTTAAGCATGAAATTGAAACAAGCTTGGTCTAAACACATCATACAGTTACTAAAGCTTCACCTTGTGGAATTGAATGAGTACTTAAAAAACACCTAATAATATTAAGAATCTTAAAGGATTTTGAGCTTATCAATTTATGAATTGATTCTTTACCATTAACATACGAGTTGATCACCTTTGGGGTATGCCTTAGTGGTTTTATTCATTTGAAGTTTTGATTATCACCTACCACCTCCATGATCGCTCATGAATCTAAAACTTTGATATAGCTTTGAAATATGAATGCTATCCCCTATTGTCATATCGCATTCTAATCGTTGTTGTATAGGACTGTCAACCATGCTCTGAAATAATTACTCCCTTGTCCTATTGGCTTAAGCTCACATTCATTGCCTCGGTGGTAGTGCTTCATTTTTGGGGTTAGGTTGTCAATAGAGGAGGTAGTTTTTTATTACGCACGTCCTCTGGTTCAACATTCAATCAACAACCTGAGTGGTGGTTACCGAAGCCTTAGTTATCGGGTCATCTCCGAAAATATAGAACTAATTGTTCATATCGGGTGGTTTCAAACAAAAACCCCTATTCGCTACACTTGCTGGTATATTTTGACCAAGCCCATGGCCCCTGTGGTAAGGATAGAGTCGAATGGCTCACAAGCCTTTCTCTCCCATGATGACGCTATGGATGATCTCACAATTTTTGGGTGGGTTAAATTCATGCAGTCCTTTGAGAGTTTCAACTTCGAAGTTGCTCAAGATTTTTCACAGAACTTCGATGGTACTAGGGCCAAAATAAGCAATTTACAGTTGGAAATCAGTGAGGATTAGATTGCAGTAGCCACGGTATTGTCCCGAGAAGGAGATTTCTAGTTCAAGAATCTCAAATTCGAAGGTATCCCTTGGCACCCATTAATGGATTCCAAGAGGTCACGCTACGATGTCAAAGATACACTAATAGTTTTGTTTAAACCTCGATGGAACGATTTACTATTAATGATCAAGCAATTCATCAGCTGCGAGGGAGAATATGGACTAGTTTTCCTATTTCATATTTGTTTATTAATTGTTTTCTTAGGGTTTGTTTTAAACATGCCATTCTACCTTCTTAAAAGCCTTCAAAAAATGGCCATATTTTACCAGAGGCAAAACCTTAATGCATAATGCAGCCTCTTTCATCATGGCCTGATTCGAATCTTGGTCATTTCTCAATTATCGAAGGTTGGGGATAACTGGAAATATTTCGTGGATAGGAATGGTTTCGTTCCACTCACACCTGAAACCGTAATCGACTCACCACTGTGTTTTGATGAGCCCACCAGCTCTTGCCCATCGACTCTTTCTCTAAGAGACCTTCATGTCGAATTGCAAGAAGACCCTATCTGATTTACCAAAACCCTTGTTGATTTTCATAAATCTCCCAGAGGCAGACACCAAAGGTGCGATTTTGTTCCTAAAAAATATTTAGAAGATGTGTTGGATAAATTGAAGAAGAAGGTCCC
Organism: Picea sitchensis; assembly: GCA_010110895.2. Lineage (NCBI taxonomy): Eukaryota > Viridiplantae > Streptophyta > Pinopsida > Pinales > Pinaceae > Picea > Picea sitchensis. Next base: position 61,428 of record SNQJ01S0009764.1, on the reverse strand, counting down.
TGTTATTCCTAATCCTAGGAAAGATGTGGTTGATATAAATGAAATTAAAAACAAGAAACAGGGCAGACATAAAACACATAAGGTTCCAGATATTGATTTCAAGAACAAAATATCCGATCGACTCCTTTCTATAATGGTCAGGAATCGACATCACGACCACAAAAACCCTATCCCTATTATTGATGTCGAAGACCAGATCTCTGTTGATGATACCAACATTGATTTACCCCAATACTATTTTGTATCCAATTTGCCTCCTTTTTCAAAGGAACAAGAAGGTTTCTCAGGTATTTAGTATGATCTCAAAAGGATTATGGAACACGGTGAACCTCTTGCTACATATCAGACTCGTCTATTGTCAAATCTAGAACCGGTGTATTGTGAAATTTTTTTTGACTAGATCCAAAGATACTATCGAGACATCCCTTACCTACAGACACAGTTGAATCAGGTGATCACTTAGAGCTCAGCTCTTGAAAAGGAAAACAATGATCTCAGAGCTTGCATTTGATTGAATTCACACAAATCCAACAAGTGTTTGAAGAGATCAGGAAATGTGGTTATTAAAAACTCCATCAGTTATAATGCTATTATAAACTCAGATTTGTCTGATGTTTCTCTTTCAAATTTCAAATTGGTAAATAGTTTTCTTGTAATTCATGATTGGATTTTGTTTTAATAATAAATGAATTCGTTTTTATTTTGTTTTTATTTAGACTAGCTACAGAATCGAAGATTCTGTAGCTTGTCTTTTAAATTGTTTATTTGATTATTGTATAATTTAGATTTCGTTTTCTTTGTCTCACGTGAACATGATCCGGATTATTTTCGGCTTGAAATGAGAACAGAGATATAATAAATAAATGCACAGAGATATCACATATATCCAATAATATAGAAAAAATGTATAAGAGATGTAACCATAAACACAAATATACAGTCATACATGATTTCTATTAATGAAATAAATGTATAGAGATTGTAAAAATACAGAGTGAAAGACTCGCTAGAATGGTGGCATCTTATCTCTGAGAAGAAATGTGAAGGCTACTCACATTCACAAGAAGATGATTACAATGAGGCTCTGAGGGGATTTTAACAATAAACTCGAATTCCAAAAACCATATACATCCAAAAACCTAACCCTAGGAGATGAAGTTCCAAAAGTCATGTGGGCCTCATTTGGGTAAGTTAGTACATCAACTTCCTGGGGTCGTAACTTTTGCATACGATCTTTGTTTTAGGCGTATGATAGCCCGTTGGAAAGGTATCATCAAGGAAATTTATTTTGGGGGTTCAATATTTCCTTTGGCTATCATTTAGAATCTTGATCCCAAAAAACCTTCATTTAGGCCCTTAAAATGGCCCTAGAAGTTAAAACTGCAAAAAATAGTAAATTGCCAAAATTGCTAGAAATCTGTTTTGAGTTGGTTGGAAAAGGTGGGTGGCCACCGATATCCACCTGGATCAATCCTACCTCCTTAGGAAGCAATGGTATCCATTCCATTGAGTTCTCGGGGGAGAGGAAAAAGTGCTTGCTAAATCTGAATCTTGGTGAGTTGCTTGCCTTGTTGGAGACGTCGCGTTGCTCGGTTTGTGGAAGGCTATCACAAGCATGTGGCTAGAAGGGTTGGACCTTTTTAAATAGTATGGATACATGAGATTATTTTGTGTAGAAGGAATATTAACACTTTTCTACAATCTTTTTGACCTGTTTCTGTTTGATAGAAGGTGATTGGGCTGAGGCTGTAGTGGTTGCAGTATCCTTTTGTTCACTTTTTGAACAGATTGTGAAGAATATGAATTTTGTAGTATGAGATACTACCTTGCGGCACTTTTTAGGTGGGACAGTAGTCAGAACTACCTCTGGTATTCTGTAGATATGAACCCCAGAGAAACAATGACACTGCGAGGTCGAGACTCATAAACAACATAACACTTCCACATATATGGTTGGCCCAAGAGAACATCACAAACATCCAGTGGGAAACATCACATAATACCTCATGCTTGAAGGGTTGGATGTCATATGACAATGGACACCACTGGATGACATGAATATTTCATCCTTGGTGAAGCCACCCGATGTTGTATGGTTGCAGGTGTGGTGATGTTGAAAATCCCAACTATTTGATGACCTCTGCTGAGATGAGGTTCTTCTGGCTTCCGCTATCAACAATAAAATGCAGTGGGGTCCCCTTCACCCACATATGTGAATGAAAAAGGCACTCCCCCTCTTCAGGATCTATTGGTTCTTCTGGTTGAATTGTTGCAGTCACGACAATAGCAGTGGGGTCTGTGTCAATGATTTGTCTTTTACCAGTATTTTCATAACCAGATTCTGAATCAGGGTTCGGCTCCTTGTCTTTGATCTTGGCCACCAATGAATGTTTTGAAAGAAATTCATCGATGTTGTGCCAGGGGATTTTGTGGAAATCACACCATTTTCCGGTGTCCTTCTTCATCTTCCTGTGACCCTTCTTTTCTTGTGGTTTAGACTAGTTTTCAAGAAGTTCTTTGTCAGGGTCATCTTTATCATACTTTGGTTGTTGCGTATTTGCAGACCCAAACTCCCATTTGTTCTAGTGATTAAATTTATGTTCAATTTTAACAACATATCGATAAGAAGCACCGAGTGATGAGATGTCCAAAAAATCCATTTCAGTTTGGATGTATCTGTGTAGAGCCCCACGGTATTTCAAAACCAAATTTCATTTAGAGTCTTTCATAGACATCTTGGTGCGCAAGGTATGGAAGGTTTTGGTGAAATCTGAAACTTCTTGGCCCCTCTCTTTCCACAGTGTGGTCCATCTTATGTAATGGTCCTCATATTTTCCAACAGTGTATTATTGTTCCTTTACCACATCCACAAAAAATCCCATGTGGGATCGACCCCATATATTCCAAACACCTCTATAGAACATTTCTCCCCATAAGTTTCAGACCAATGTTTGACATGAGGGAGATATTTAATTATTACGAAGGTGATCTTTTGTCTGTCGAAAAAATTGTGAAAAGAGAAATAATCTTCTAGCAGATTTAACCATTTGTCTAGGGCTTTTGCATCTATCTGTCCTTCAAATACAGGAATATCAAAATTAACTTGTACCTTGAAAGACAAGGTTCTTCCAAAGTGGCCTCTTGATGAAGATACACATATTGCTATCGACACCCGTTGAACGATGTGGGAAAAATTCTCCATCATTTCGTCCCTCTGTCATGTGAGAGCTTGCTCAAGCAACAAATTGATAGGATCGCCTGCTTCGTCGTTTTTATTTTCTTCTGCCATGGAGGGTTTATTGGGTGTACGAGAGCAATTGTATTCAAGAGAGACAATCTCAAGACCCAAATTTCTATACTCAGACCTCGTTGGGGACATGCACTAGAAAACGATCAAGAGAAGCTTGCTCTGATACCACTGATCCAGATTATTTTCGACTCGAAATGAGAACGAAGATATAATAAGGAAATGCATAGAGATATCACAGATATCCAATAATATAGTAGAAATGTATCAAAGATGAAACCATAAACACAAAGATACAGTAATACACGATTTCTATTAATGAAAGAAATGTACAGAGACTGTAAAAATATAGAGTAAAAGACTCGCTAGAATGGTGGCAGCTTATCTCTGAGAAGAGATGTGAAGGCTACTCGCATTCGCAAGAAGATGATTAAAATGAGGCTCTGAAGGCCTTTTTAAAATAAACCATAATGAAAAAAACCCTAGACATCCAAAAACCTAACCCTAGGAAATGAAGTGCCAAAAGTCATGTGGGCCTCGTTTGGGTAAGTTAGTACATCAAATTCCCAAGGTCGTAATGTTTGCATACGATCTCCGTTTTAGTCATATGATAGCCCGTTGGAAAGGTATCATCGAGGATATTAATTTTGGGGGCTCAGTCATGCCTTTGTCTATAATTGAGAAGCTCTATCCCGAAAAACCTTCATTTAGGCCCTCAAAATGGCCCCGGAAGTTAAAACTGCAAAAAATAGTAAATTGCCAAAATTGCTAGAAAATTGTTTTGAGCCAGTTGGAAAAGGTGGGTGGCCACCGATATCCACCTGGATCAGAACAACAGGTCAATGTGAAATGATTAGTGGAATGATTCATAGGTTGGGCATATAATGGACTTGTAAATTTTGTTTAAAAAAAAAAAAAAATGTTTTAATGATGTAACTATTTTATGTTATAAGATTTCAACAGAATTATATTTTTGGTTATTTTGTTTTAGTAAAATTTTTGAAAAGGAGATATGTCTCTATCTTGCACGATATGAAGAATATACTAGGAACTTGTTTAAATAACATTGATTAACTAGTGATAAGGGAATTCCTCTTGGAATATATGATGAAATTAAATTTTTGAAAATATATGGGATACAATTTACTCTTTGGCTTTCGTCCTTTTGTAGACTTTGCAATGTTATCATTGTTTCTCATGTAATTCAAGATGTGAAATTCTATTTGTATTGAACTAGCTTTAGTCTGTTTTGCATATAACCTTTTCATGTTATGTTTTTCTTTACTTGGTTCATTATATTTTGGTTTTGTTGATATCTGTGACTGCTCGTCTATCTATGCATTTTGAGTTTACATCTAATGTTGGGTAGTTGGTAACACCATTTGCTGAGAGTTGGAGTTTCTTTGATTTTCAGTTATTGGATATTTTAAAGTCACACGAGATAAAACCTATTTTTCTTTCTGTTATCATAGGCTTGTTCTAGAATATACAAGACTTCTTTGAGTTGTTTCAGGAAGTATCGTTCTTGATTTTGTCATAGATTTATACTTGACAAAGGTTAAGTGAAGCTTATACACACAGAGAAAGATGAATCTAGCTTACTGTTGATGATCAACTTCAGGTTAGTTAGTTTATATTTTATTTAATTTGTTAATTTGTGAATGAATAATGATTACATCATTTAAACATTAAATGCTTTGTCCATTAATGTTATATCATTTATAATCTTATTCTCTCATTATTTATTATTTCATCATTTATAGTATAAAAATAGTTCCCTTTTATTTTTCATCTTGTTTTAATCCATTAGTTGAAAACAATAATTTTCACCAGGTTTTATTTAAACATTGTAATTGTATATATTTACTATATATAATAATTTAGGTAAGCACTCGTATTAGTGTGTTGATTGATATAATTTTACCTTTAGTTAGTTTGCATCTTTTAGTTATTTTAGGATCCTAGTTGGCTAACGAAGCCAATAAACACGTCAGGGTAGATTATCCCAAACGACTTGGGTTAAATAGACAACCCCAGTCCAGATATTCCCTTCTCGTTGAAGGTGTGTGATGCAGGAGCATCACCAACACACCAAGCGAGCCAGCGCGGAAGCGGAGGAAAGCTGGACAAGCCAACACAAATTTTGAAAACACTTTGGAATTGTTGCGCAAATCTTAAATGGGCCATTAAGATGAGGCGCACTTGTATATTGTATTCGGACCTTGAGCCTTTAATCTCTCGTCCTTAGTAGATAAATGGCATTTAATATAATTAATGCAGGTAGATAGGATTTTAATTCTAGACTAGATAGTTATAGAGCGCAAGAGGGAAACGAGATATAGACACCCTCATTGTGCATTGTAACATTATTCAAAAGGAATAGGAGAGCACAGGAGAATAGCAGAGAGCTGTAGAAGAACACCCATGTACAGATCTTGAATTAATAGAAGAAATTGATTTAGATTTAGGGTTTTGTGTCTGTTCTCTGTGTATGTGTCTTAGATGATGTGCTCATGATTATTTGTTTTCCTGTTATGAATTTGCTTTATATGCTGTGTATGGGATTTCATGTTGAAAATGAAATATGGAAGGATAATGGAATGAGTTTCAATTGTTTCTCTATCTGAGCCAGAGATTCCTGCAAGGAGTGCAGTCGAAGTGTCCGCAAGGAGTGCGTTGACAGGAGGCTTAGGTAGTTTAACTTTTGTTCTCATTTATCCCAAGGGTGAAGTTGAGCACTAGAGCCATGCAAGGAGTGCCCAGGCTAAGGGGAAGTCTGAGTTGTGAATCTGAGAAGAAGCTTTGAAGGACTGCTACTGTAGACGTGCGCAGAGTCAAGGAGCTTCAACACTCAGACGTGGTTGAAGGTTTTCCCCAAGGAGTGCGGGCAAAGGGGTTTTCTTTCTAAAGACTTAAAGTTGTGAGAAAAGATCAGGAAGGATAGGCCTTCGAGTTTGTCGAAGGGNGGGAAGCGCAGAGGAATTGTGCCTTGAAGGTTGGAAAGAAGCGTCATAAGTTACGCATAGGAGGACAAGTTCCACGAAGGAGTACTTAGCTCATTTCACGGGAATTCATCAGGAAGGAACGGATGGTAAAAATTCCCCAAGGAGAATTTGTGAATCACCGTAAGCCGTTAGATCTTGGAAAGGTGTAGGGAAGATATGGCGATGTATTCCCAAAAGGTTCCAAGCTCAGTAGGGGCAGAGCTGTAGATCAGGACCACGAGGGTCGTTGGATTCACACGCATATCGTGGATCTGGGTTTCGTGAGTCGAGGCTCCAAATTATTGCATCAAGAATCGCGATATCGCGATACGTGATATCCCGACAGTCGAAGGACAATGTGTGTGGGCCATAGGAGTTGGTGGAGGACAGGTAGCACACCGTATCGGAATTCGGGGAAAGGTAAGACCCGAAACTCATTTCATTTGGATTAGCAAACTCGTGAACTCCGAAATCCCGACGGAGGTGACGGGCGTTGAAAAGTAAACCCATGAGCGCATCGGAGGTTCGGCGTATCGGGGTTCGAGAGTCGGAGAAACAAGGTGTTCGATATCGAGAGTAGCGAAATTCCAATAGGGAAAACCCCGATAGGAGTGGAAAAAGGGTTGGCATTGACCCGCATTGGGTTTCGGGGAATTGAGAAACAAAAAGTGCACGACCATAGTACTCGTGAAATCGTGAAGTCCGATTTCCCGATAGAACAAAGGGAGATCTTTTGGAGAATTTCTGTGGGTGTGGAAAATTCCTGATAGGGAAGTAGGGAACCTTTGTGTTCTTCAGGCCATGGAAGGAGAAGATCCTGTGAGCGTACGTGCCTGTGGGTGTGGTTGCACCAGTGTGTCATAAAATCCCATCAACAAATGGCGCTAGAAGGAGGGCCTGAAAGTCATTGATGGCATGAGGAGGCCGTAGGACTCCCCCAAACAATCCTCCTCCTGTCATGATGCGTAGTCGCTTAGACCTTAACATTACACTTGAACCAACTACTACCTTAGAAACTACTCCTGACATTCTCGTCGATCTAGTCACACAAGTTCCTCAAGGGAATGATGCACAGGAAATTGTTTACCAATCGATTTTGAGAACTCAAAGTGCTTTATCCTGAATCAAACAGCCTAGGAGATAGCTAAATCAACCCCTTGATTTCTCCAATCTGCAATAACAACCTCTTTACACTGGTCTTCTCGATAACATATTATGCGGTAATATCACTGATCCTTCTAAAGCACTAACCCTAGGTGTTGGGGGATCTGTTCTTCCACCATCCCCACCTGTTTCTTCCCCACTCTCTTCAAGAGAGGAATACTCGAATGAAGGAAGTTCTTCATCTGAATGATATCAACCTTCATCTCCACCAAATCCCATTGAAAACCAAAATAATTCTACCAGACGTTGGCTCGATCAAGATGTCGTGGCAGTACTTGGACCCCAACACCCGTTACCCAAACATCTGGAAAAGTGGCTACTCAAATTCGAAGCAATCAACTAAGAATCACATCAAGAAATTCATGTTAGTTGTTAGGCTCTGGAGCATCAAACATGAGGATGTCATGTGCAAGTTATTCCCTTACACTTTTGAGGGGAACACCTCAACCTGGTATTTTTCACAACAACCTCAAACCATTGTCTCTTGGGATAAGTTTGAAACCTTCTATCTAGAAAAATTTGGAGATGATAAATCTCTAGAAGTTCTAGTAATAGAGATTTCTAGTATGAAAATGAACCCTAAAGAAAAAGTTAAGGATTTCAACCAGAGATTCCTTACGTTAAAAAACAAAATCCCTATAGATTCGATGCCTGTGGAAAACTATACTGTTGCATACTATAGTAAGGCCTTGCATAACAATATAGCTATATGGGTTAAAAGGTCCAAAAAGAACACATTACTAGAAGCCTTTGAGGAGGAAGTCCTTATTGAGAAGGACATTCTGAGTTTAAAAGATAGTTTAAATAGTGAGGATGAAACAACTTCATATTATAAAAACAAAATAGAAATTCTCACTAGACCTCCTCAAACTAAAAATCAACAAGAGACATTAGACTTGGAAAGTTTGCACAAAGCTTTCCAAAAATTATCCAGTCAGGTCGTAGACTTAAAAATATCCACTAAGGAGGAATCTACAAGTAAAGGAGGTTTTAGAACACCATTTAGGAAACCTTTTCCTCCAAACTGACCAAACCCGACCACAGAAGGTCTAAACTTTCAAGGACTACAGTACACTTTGCAAGAAATAATGGAAGCACATGATAACACTGTTTTTGTACCTCTTGAAAATCAAGACGACATGAGTGAAGAGGAAACACCTGATGAGAAGGACTCATCTCCTCCCATTTTCAGACATTTTTTGAACATCATCTTTCATTCAAATTTTGAAATTGTCCATCCTTATAACACTCGAAGTAAATTTCAAAACAAACTTCCACCTGAAACAAGTAGGAATGTGGTTTCCAAACAACCAAAATAAACTGAAACTAAACAAAACCATGTTGCCCCAGTTTTAGAATATGATTTGGTTGAAGATATTAAAAAACTTAGGGGAAATATATCAGTTTTTGAATTACTTAAATTCCCTCTTATCCTACATAAAATGATCCAAAGTATGGCTGAGAATAATAAAAAGAATGTCTCTATCAGCAAGAAATCAACAAAAAATGACCCAAATAAAACAAAAGATGTCTCTGGTAAAAATTCATACAAAAATAAGGATAAAAGGGATGTATCAGAGAAAACTATAGGTAATTTAGATAAGACTATTTCAGGTACAACAATAAAAAATCAGCAGAATTTTGTTGTCTCATCATGAAAAAATGTACCTCCTTTTTTCTTAACTTTCAAAATTTTCAATAGAAATGTACAGAACTGCATGGTTCATTCTGGCGCCTCATCGAGTGTAATACCTCTATCTATGTGTCATAAAATTAATGTTGAAGGAAAACCTTTTGATTTAAATATCATTCAGTTAGATCTAACTAATGTCAAGGTCATTGGTGAACTTAAGAATGTGTTCATAAGGTTGTCATATAACCCAAAGGTCCACCAAGTAATTGATATAATTGTTGTTGACATTCTGTAAGTTTATGGATTATTTTTTAGCAGAGATTAGTTAGAGAAGTTACATGGTTATTTTGCTACAGATTGGTCTCATCCGTGGCTGCCAGAGAATGGACAGCGTAACAAAATCAGGATGAACAGAGAACGTTACCTCAAGTACACTATTATAGATTTAAACGATCCCAATGAGCCTTTTACTACTGTTGTAAATACAATTGAGGCACAGGGAATGAACACATTTTTTGGAAATTTCATCACTGAAATATCCTCTATCATCGACCCAAAACAACAATCTGAAATATCGACCTATACTAAGATGACATCTCTAAAACGTAAACTGAACATTGTTGATGACGAAGAAATCTGGTCATTATACTTTGATGATTCTAAATCCCCGGAAGGGGCAGATGCTTCTTGTGTACTGATCGATCCAAAATATAATAAAAAATTGATTGCTTGTTGATTGGAATTTGAATGTACTAACAATACATCAGAATATGAAGCACTTCTGCAGGGACTAAAGAAGGCATTGGATCTTGACGTGAAAAACTTGGTAGCATTCAGTGACTCTGAAATCATAGTCAAGCAGGTAAGAAACACTACATTTTATTTATCACCTCATATGAAAAACTACCAAAATAAGGTATGGAGCTTAATACATAAATTTATCTCTTTTAACATAAATTTCGTTCCTAGGTTGAGTAATTCGGAAGATGATTTGTTAGCTAATGTTGCCTCAAAATTATTTCCTGTTGAGGGTCTTTCTCCTAACGCATTCTTAGTTGAACTGTTATTTAGGCCATCGATTCCCAACAACATCACCAATTGTCGAGTGTTTGATGATGATCAACAAATCATCGATTTTCTGCATATGGAGGACACTTTCTAAGATGCGATTATCAATGAAAGAACCCACAATGAAAACCTTCGAGATTTCACGGTAATATTTTACCCTCATTCTGCGGAAGTATCATCCGAGATGGTAAACTCTATCCCCAAATATATTGTTATATTAGAGAAATTTTATGATTTACATGACATGTTTAGAGGGGTAGTCAATTGAAAAACGAATAGTTCCTCATTACTGTATGAAACTGTAAATTTAGGAATGCAAGATAATCCTCAAAATATCAATCTAGGAAAAGGGTGTTCCGAACAAGAGAGATATGCATTCATAAAATTGTTCAAATAATTCAAAGATGTGTTTTCTTGTACGTATGATGATCTAAAAACTTTTTATACAAACATAATACAACATGTAATTCCCATGAAACCCCAAACCCAACCTTTTCAGCAAAAGCTAAGAAATATGCATCCTAAATTAGAGCCCACGGTAAAAAGGGAACTAAATAAATTACTCACCACCAAGATCATTTTTCCATTCTAGCATACTCAGTGGGCATCCAACTTACTCCCAATAAGGAAGAAAAATAGGGAAATTTGACTTTGTGTCGACTTTCATAATTTGAGTCGAGCCTTTGATAAAGACAATTACCTCGTTCCCCCGATGGAACAAATTTTACAGCAAGTATTTAGTTCCAAGAGGCTATCCTTATTAGATGGTTTCTCAGGGTATAACCAGGTCCTTATGTCTCCATCCGATCAGTTGAAAAACACATTTCGTACCCCATGGGGAACCTACACCTATAGGAAAATGCCTTTCAGACTGATTAATTCTGGGGCCACCTTCCAGAGGGAAATGGACATTTCTTTTCATGGCCTTATCAATTAGTCATTTGTTCTCTAACTAGATGATGTCAGTGTCTTTTCTAAGAACAATAAATATCACATGTCTCATCTTAGGCCTGTGTTAGAACGATGTTGCAAATTTGGTATTTCACTCAATCCTAAGAAATCAGTCTTTGCAATAGAACAAGGAAACTTACTTTGATTTATAATCTCTAAATATGGAATGATAATAGACCCTGAACGAACCCAAGCTAATTCCAACCTTCCTCCACCTTCTTCCAAAAAGGCAATGCAATCCTTTCTTGGTAAAATAAATTTTGTCAGACGATTTGTTCCAAGTTTTTTCTGAGATGGTTAGACCTCTACAAAAAGTGATAAAAAAGGATGTTTTGTACAAATGGGGACCACTAGAGAATAAATATTTTAATTCCATTAGAAAATATATAACCGAGGAACCCTCCTTGATGAGTCCTAATTTCTCCCAGGATTTCACATTGGATACTTTTGCATCCGACAGATCTTATGTTGTTGTGCTCACGCAGAAACATGCTGAAAACAATGAGATACCTATTTAATTTATGAGATCCTCCTTTAAATGAGAAGAATTAAATTATCCCATATTAGATCAACAAGAATATGTTGTTTTCAAAGCAGTTAAACATTTCAGATCTTACCTTTTGAAATCCAGGATAAAATTCGATGTTCCTTACCCTACTATAAGAAATATGTTAGTGCAGAAGGAGCTAGGGGAGAAAAGGGAAAATTTGATGACATCCCTTCAAGAGTATGATATTGAAATAGTACCTGCACAAATTGGTAGCCAATTCAGTTGAAATATCAAAAAATCAAATAAACACATCAGATGCAAATCTGCATAACGAAACACAAATTTGTTGTACACAAACTGTGTCTAATTCGTGGCATGATAATATATGATTTTATTTGCTACACAGAACTTATCCTCATAATTGTGATTCAAAAAATAGAACAAAATTGAGGCTTAGATCTACATGTTTTCAAATAATTAATGATATATTGTTTAAGAAATTTTTTTACGGTGTTTTTTTGCGTTTCCTAGAAAAAGAAGAGTCTGAAAAGGTGTTAGTTGAACTACATTTTGACAATGCCAGGAGTCACTTTGGTGGAGATACAACTGCCCACAAGGTACTTAGGGCTGGCTACTATTGGCCCACCTTATTTAAATATGCTCACACTTTGGCCTGCAAATGTATAATCTATCAAAAGGCTGCGGGACGGGTCAAGAAGGATGCTTTCCCTTTATATGTCGTTACGGTAGATACACCATTTCAGTTGTGGGGCCTAGATATTACAGGACCAATTAATCTACCTTCCTCATAGCAAGACAAGTATATTCTTACAAAAACATAATATTTTACGAGGTGGTCTTAGGCTTTACCATTAAAGGTAGTCAAGACGAGTCAGGTAGTTTCATTTTTAAACTCTCATATTATCACTCATTTGGGAATACCTGAGTGTTTAGTTTTCGACAATGCTTCTTATTTTTCTTCCCTGGATATGAATGTCTTTGCTTTAGAAAAAGGGATTAAGCTAAAATACTTTGCCATCTATTACCCCCAAGGAAATGTTTTGGCCGAGTCAACAAATAAAAATCTTATCAAAATAATAAAAAGAATAGTGTTGGAAAATCATAAAAAATGGCACAATGCATTGTACAAGGCACTTTGGGTTGATAGATTCACCCCGAAAGATTCCATCGGTAATTCTCCTTTCTTCCTAATTTACGGAAGAGAAACCATTTTTCCTTCACACGTCTTTCTCCCTTCTCTGCAATTATCACAGAAAGTTCAGGAAGAAGAATGTGCCCCTTTAGAGAATCGAATAAATGATTTACTAAAATTGGAAGAAGTAAGGACACAAGATAAACAAAAATTAGATAAGAATCAACAAATTGTTAAAAGTTGGTTTGATATGAGTTCGTCCTTAGATTTTTTTTTTAATGTAGGGGATTTAGTCCTCAAATGGGACAAGGCACATGAGAATAAAGGATAACATACTAAGTTTCAAAACCTATTGCTGGGGCCTTTTGTCATTTCTGAAAAATTGGGTCATATTTATTTTCATTTTCACAACTTAGAGGGACAACCAAACACTTTTCCAGTGAATGGCCAGTCTCTCAAGAAATACTTCACTTGAGAAAAATTAGATTTACCCCCTGTAAATATCTTTAGCTTACATTTTTCTTTTGTTTTATTTTTTGTTTTTCATTTTATTTTGTTTTTTATGTTTCCTTAATAATTATTTCTAAATCACCACTCATTATTGAAGAGAACTGGATCATTCACTAGAAAAAATTGAAACTGTTCAATGCATCTAGACATTAAGTTCTAAAATCGGATCAGTTATGATAAGTGTTTTCCAAATCATTGTTACCAGTTTTTAATGAAGTGTCGGGGAAATATGACTATCTTTAAAACTTGTTACGTTGTCCCGGTTCTAATGAGATCAACTCAAAGCGCTTTCGCATTCCTGAGATGATTTCTTGATTGAAATCTAAATGTCCAAATCATGATGAAAATTATTAGTTCTCAAAGAACAAAAAACAATATCAATGTTCAATCCTATGATTTCCTGGATGTGAAATTTTCACTATCACCCCACTCTCTCATTACCTTGAATTTTCTGAAAATTTTATAAACAATTATAGAGAGTTGGAAGAACTTTAATGTGTGGGAATTGTGTGTAAACCCATCAGGATATTGAAACGGTCTGCTGGCAGCAGGTAAATGCACACATGATACCAAGACAACTTCGTTGGGGTATTGAACGGGCTTGCTCGCAGTGAAGCAATGTTGGGTTCAAGATCCTCCAGGTATGCTTTAAATTGATCAAATATCAATAAATTTTTATCATAGATGGGAAACTTTTGGATGGGATCGAAGTACTGGAGAGGGTTAAATGACATCCCTGTCGAGGCTATAAACGCCTTCTTGCAGTAGTGGTCCTGTCAATGGTATTGGATTTACTAGTAGAAATATTGTTACCCCTTTGATCAAATCAAAATTCCGGGTTACAATCTTTGGCAGAACTTTCTTCGATGGTATGATTGTGTTATTTTTCTAAGTTAATGTCAAAACGCTTGATCTGTTTCTTAATTGCTTTTAGTAATTATTTGATTTTTATTTTCTCTGATATAAAGTTCTGATGATGCAGAGATAACGTCTTTGCCCAACGAGTCACCATTGTTGGCAGCCAGATGTTCATGTCATTTTCATCGGTATTTAAAACATAGTTTTAATGAAATAAAAATTTCAATATCTTCCTCTTTGTGTCTGCGAAGACTTCAATTATGATTTTTGTTTTGAAAAAAATCGCTTGATTGGTTGTGTTTTTTTGAGTTCATTTATTTCAATAAATCTCTCATTTATTCTTGTTCAATTTAATGATTTTTAAGCATGAAATTGAAACAAGCTTGGTCTAAACACATCATACAGATTCTAAAGCTTCACCTTATGGAATTGAATGAGTACTTAAAAAACACCTAATAATATTAAGAATATTAAAGGCTTTTAAGCTTATTGTTTTATGAATTGTTTCTTTACCATTAGCATACGAGTTGATCACCTTTGCGGTATGCCTTAGTCATTTTATTCATTCTAAGTTTTTATTATCAGATACCACCTCCATGATCGCTCATGAAACTAAAACTTTGATTTAGCTTTGAAATATGAACGCTATCCCCTATTGTCATGTCACAGTCTAATTTTTGTTGTACATGACTATCAGCCATGATCTAAAACAATTACTCCCTTGTCCTACTGGATTAAGCTGACATTCATTGCCTCAGTGGTAGTGATTTTTTTTAAGGTTAGGTTGTCAAAAGAGGAGGTGGTTTTTGATTATGCATGTCCTCTGGTTCAACATTCAATCAACAACTTGAGTGGTGGTTATGGTGGCCTTCTCCCAAAGCCTTAGTTATCGGGTCATCTCTGAAAATGCAGAACTTATCATTCATATCGGGTGGTTTCAAACACAGACCCCTCTTCGGTACACTTACTGGTATATCGTGACCAATCCCATGTCCCCAGTGGTAAGGATAAATTCAAATGGCTCACAAGCCTTGCTCTCCCACGATGACACTATGGATGATCTCGCGATATTTGGGTGGGTTAAATTCATATAGTCCTTTGAGGGTTTTAACGTCAAATTCGCTCAATCTTTTTCATATAACTTCGATGGTACTAGGGCTAAAATAGGTGATTTACAGTTGGAAGTTAGTGAGGATTCGATTGCATAAGCCACGAGATTGTCCCGAGAAGGAGATCACTGGTTCAATAATCTCAAATTCAAAGGTATCCCTTGGCACCTACTAATGGTTTCCAGTAGGTCACACTACGATGTCAAAGGTACACCAATAGTTTTGTTTAAACCTCGATGGCACAGTTTACTGTTAATAATCAAGCTATTCGTCACCTACGAGAGATGATATGGACTAGTTTTCATGTTTCATATTCATTTGTTAATGGTTTTCTTATGGTTTGGTTTAAACATGCCATTCTACCTACTTAAAACCCTTCAAAAAATGGCCATATTTTACTAGAGGCAAAACCTTAATGCACAGTCCAATTTCTTTCATCATGGTCTCATTAGAATATTCGCCATTTATCAATTTTCAAAGGTTGGGGAGAACTGGAAAGATTTCATGGATAGGAATGGTTTCTCTCCACTCACACCTGAAACCGTAATCGACTCACCCCCACGTTTTGATGATCCCACCAACCCTTGCCCATCGACTCATTCTATGAGATACCTTGATGTCGAATTGCAAGAAGACACTGTGTCATTTACCAAAACCACTATTGATTTTCATAAATCGCCCAGAGGCAAACACCAAAGCTATGATTTTGTTCCTAAAAAATATTTAGAAGATGTGTTGGATAAATTGAAGAACAAGATCCTTGTTATTCCTAATCCTGGGAAAGATGTGGTTGATATAAATGAAATTAAAACAAATAACAGGGAATACATAAGACACAAATGGTTCCATATATTGATTTCAAGAAAAAAATATCCAACCGATTCCTTTCCAGAATGGTCAGAAATCGACATCACGATCGTGAAAAACCTATCCCTATTATTGATGTCAAAGACCAGATCTTTGTTGATGATACCAGCATTGATTTACCCCAATACGATTTCATATCCAATTTCCCTCCTTTTTTAAATGAACAAGAATTTTTCTCGGGTATTCAATATGATCTCAAAAGGATTATGGAACAGGGTGAACCTCTTGCTACAGATCAGAGTCGTCCATTGCAGAATCTAGAACCTGTGTATTGTGAAATTTGTTTTGACTGGATCCAAAGATACTATCGAGAAATACCTTACCTATAGGCACAGTTGAATCAAGTGATCACTCGGAACTCGGTTCTTGAAAAGGAAAACGATGATCTTAGAGCTTGCATTTGATCGAATTCACACAAAGCCAACAACCGTTTCAAGATATCAGGAGATGTGGTTATTAAAAACTCCACCAATTTGAATGTTGTTATAAACTCATTTTTGTCTAATGTTTCTCTTTCAAACTTATAATTAGTAAATAGTTTTCTTGTAATTCACGATTGGATTTTGTTTGAATAATAAATGAATTCATTTTGATTTTGTTTTTATTTAGACTAGCTACAGAAATGAAAATTATATAGCTTGTCTTTTAAATTGTTTATTTGATTATTGTCTAATTGAGATTTCATTTTCTTTGTCTTAGGTGAACAACAGTTCAATGTGAAACGATTAGTGGAATGATTCATAGGTTGGTCATATAATGGAGTTGTAATTTTCATTTCTTTGAAAAAAAAATGCTTTAACAATGTAAGTATTTTAGATTATAAGATTTCAATAGAATTATCTTTTTGGTTATTTTGTTTTGTAACTATTTTGTTTTCGACCTGATTCTGTTTGATAGAAGGTGATTGGGACGAGGCTGTAGTGGTTGCAGTATCCTTTTGTTCACCTTTTGAAAAGATTGTGAAGAAGCTGAATTTTGTAGTATGAGATACTACCTTGCGACACCTTTTAGGTGGGACAGTAGTCAGAACTACCTCTTGTATTCTCTAGATATGACCCCCAGAGAAACAATGACACTGCAAGGTTGAGACTCATAAATAACATGACACTTCCACATATATGGTTGTCCCAAGAGAACATCACATACATCCATTGGGGAACATCACATAATACCTCATACTTGAAGGGTTGGATACCCTATGAGAATGGACATCGCTGGTTGAAACAAATATTTCATCTTTGGTGAGGCCACCTGATGTTTTATGGATCTAGATATGGTGTTGTTGACAATCCCAACTATTTGATGACCTCTACTAAGATGAGGTTCTTATGGATTCTGCTATCAACAATAAAATGCAGTGGGGTCCCCTTCACCCACATCTGTGAATGAACAAGGCACTCCTCCTCTTCAAGATCTGTTGGTTCTTCTATTTGAATTGTTGCGGTCGCAACAATAGAAGTGGGGTATGTGTCGATGATCTATATTTTACCAGTATTTTTAGAATTAGATTCTGAATTAGGGTTCAGCTCGTTGTCTTTGATATCGACCACCAATGACTGTTTTGAGCGACATTCATCGATGTTGTGCCAGGGGATTTTGTGGAAATCACACCATTTTACGGTGTCCTTCTTCATATTTTTCTGACCCATATTTTCCTCTGGTTTAGATTGGTTTTCAAGAGGTTCTTTGTTAGGGCCGTTGTTGGAAGATTGGTTGTTGTCATTGATGTCAACCCTAGTCATGGGTTTTGGACTGCAAGATTGATGAAGGTATTTGGACATGAAGGAAAATGCACATGCAGATACAACACCCATGGATGGATAGTATACATCATGTTGTT
>SNQJ01S0009764.1:0-23778 GCA_010110895.2 Picea sitchensis | reverse complement strand
AGCCCCAAAAGGTCAAAGTAGTCAAAGTGGTTTAAGAGTTTTTAAAGGTAAATAATAAAGTAAAGTGATGCATTCACTATAATTCAAAGTGAACACAAAATCAATTATTTAAATAATAAATTTAATGGATAAATTAGAAGTGGGTTAACCCTAAAATAAGGAAAGTGGGAAAAGTGACTTAGAAGATGTTTTTAAGGAAGCTGCTTGGAGAGTATAAATAACAGGAAAGGCTCTCTCATTTAAATCACACTTGAGCATATTGAATATCTATAGGTGTCTGAGGTAACCAAAAGATATCTAATCTGAATTTCTGAGGGAAGGTGAAGAAAAGAAGGCTGGAATTAAAGGAAGGATAAATTCTTTTGATGATGTCTTCTAAGGTATGTTATTTACAAGTCATCTCACCATTTTCGCAATAATGTTTTTCCTAGAATGATTCAGACCGTGAAATTTCTATGCCATTGAGGAAAAATATCCAAGTATCTATGGTAAACAATTTAGCTTGTGGTTCATTGTGTTTTTGGATTTACACTCCATGGAAAATAGGGTTTGTGGCTAGTCCTGAAACTAGTCAAAAACAGGTGTTTCAAGTAAAAATGTCATAGATTCTTCATAACAGATCCCAATTAAGTAAGACAAAATGTTTTTCTTAGATTACAGTCGGTAGTATGTTGTGCAATAGTTTCAGATCCAACAAATATTCGGTGCGGGGCACTCTCTACAAGGTCTCTCTCTAGAAGAAGCCAAAATTCAACAAGGTATGTCATTTTTGCTATAACTACTTTTATGAGAGGTTCTAAGTAGTGAAACTTGGAGGAATTGCATAAAAAACACTTATGAAAATTGTGTATTAGTTTCAGATCTTTATTCATTACAGGTACAAAGTTATGGTTATTTCAAGTTAGGGTTGTTGACTAATCCAAAACTAGCCATGTGAGACTAAAGAAAAGTTTGATGTAAATGCTAGTTTCTTGTTGCTTAAAGTTAAGGAAGGTTTGCAGGTATGTGATCATATACACCAACACTATTACAGAGTTCTAAATCTGTTGACGGGCGAAATTGACCGTCCGTCAACTGGGAGAGTGGAACCGGTCCGGGGTTGTCTAAATAACCCAAGCCGTTTGGAATGGACCACCCTGACGAGTTTAACGGCTCCATTGGCCGCTCTATGGTCTCCTATGGAAACTAGAGAGAAATGATCTGAGCTAATAAATCTTACTAAAGTGAATAAAACAAACTAAACTATAACGGAATACAAGAAACCAACTAAAATAAAGGAAACTAGAAACTAATAAAGCAAACTAAACTAACTACACTAATCTAACTATAAACTACTAACTATTATATACAAGATACTAATTATGATTATAATAACTCAAATCAACTACCTAATTAACAACTACGTTATTTCTTATTCACAAATTCACACTATAAACAATCTACAGATTTGATTAAAACCTGCAAAACTCATGTATATTCTGTCCTAAGACAGCCAAGAATCTCTCCTTGATTTTTATATTTTATGAAAAAGAAACAGAAATTACTGAAAGTGAACGATCTAATATATTTACTGAAATTAAACAATCTAATATAAATCTAATTCAACTTCTATCTACATTAAACTACTTAATCAAAACAATAAACATATAACTAATTGACCTGGAAACGCTCCAAGTCTGCCCTGTGTAGGATGACTTCTTAAGCTGATTGGAGGAAGAAATTCACACCATTTAGTCCTTAAGCTTTTCGAAAAAGATCAGTTGTACTGCTTCTTGAAGTATGTTACAGGACAAACAAGACATAAAATAAAATCATAACAATCTTCTGATAATAAATCTCTGCAATAAGGGAAACCTATTATGCAGAAAACTTATATTTAACAATTCAATTTAAGAAGAAGACAAAGCTATCATTCACTAAAATGAATCAGTAATTGTTATGTCTTTTATCGATTTGGAAGAAACAAGATATAGATAATAGTAATAAAATTATATCATTTGAATTTGATTTAGATAGAAAAATTAATCATAAACCATAAACAAAATGATATACAAGACTTGAAACACAATGTTGATATATTGAAAAGCAAAAGCTATGACAAAACATCAATTCTGCTCCAGTCTGTAACAGAATTCTATATCCTTGTTCTCCCAAAACTGAGGATGATGATTATTACAAAAATCATAAGTTTATATAGGTTTCTCATAAGGTAAAACATCCTTGTGAATAATAGCAAATTGTTTTACATAATCTGGGGAAAAATCCCAAAATCACCTAAACTAAGGAAATAAAATGCAAGTAAAATCTGTAGATAATCCCCTAACTGCTCATGATATCTATTGCCAATTCGAATTTGCCTGCAATAGAACACAAAGATCAAATTAGAAGGATGTTTTATTAAGAAAACAATAAAAATTGACTCTACAGACTTAGCTATAGAGTCATCTGATTCTGTAGCTAGTCGAGAATAGCAAACAGGACTAGATATCAATCAAATAAAATCTTAAAAGAAATCAAATCAAATCCAATTTAATTTTCTATTCCTCATCAAAACGAATTACAAATAGTTCAAGCAAATTCATCATTCAAATTGAAAAAGAATACAATCGGGACCGGGTAAGAATGCTCTGTTTTTTAGTTATCACAAGATCGGGGAAAATAATAATCATATTGTTTCGTATCCAAATACAATTACAAGCCAACCGTATGATGTAATACAAAAAATATATGATAATAATCGATCCTTATCACAATCGATTGGTTACAGCTGTGTGAAATTCATATCATTTTATTCAATTGTCAAAATAAACAGGCTGTTGCAATTACGGAAAATATCCATTAAAATTTGTTATAGAATACGGTTGCTGAGTATCGCATGGTGAACAGACATGACAAAAACAATGTTCATAACCATCGTTAACTCATTATAGTCATAGAAATAAAACGATATCGTTCAAATAAACGCAAAGATAGGTAAATCGTTTTAGAATGGAATCAGACTAAATGAGTAACAATCAAATGCATTTCGTTATTGATCACCACACAGTCAACCGACAGGGTCTTGACAGAGTCAACCGAATCCATAATATAAACCGGGCAAATAACCGAAATGAATATGGCTGAGTTTAATTATAGACACAAATCATAAGACTGGATACGATCAATATCATTCCTCAAATCGAAATCAAACGATATATTTGTTACAATGGAATGCAGTTCAAATCGCAACAGCCACTATTCATATCCATTCGAAATTTGATTATGTAACAAATAATACACGTACTGGTCCGAGCATAGAATATACAATCAAAACAACTAACCAATTTGCCCATCATATCGTACAGGATATAACCAAATCAAACAGAGATATTGATTGTGTTCCAAAAATAGAAATGATATCAACAATCCTTAATAACAGAGTATTCAAATCAAATCATGATCAATCAAATTAAATCTAATCAAAACCAATCCAAAAATTAATAATCAAAACTTATATACAAAAAATGCATGACAGAGCAGGTCAACAACGTACACCGAATTTATGATCATGCCATATAAATGGGTGAAAATTATACCAGCAAGATTGTTGAGGCTATGCCAATTTGGAATTGACAATTGCCGTGGCTGACTCGACATTCTTGAACAGAATTGAACCAGCTGTTCGTTGCTTCTTATCAGAGGGTTCCACCTTCGCGTTATGACCAGTGACCTTTGCCACTTGGTTTTCCAAATCATAGATTCTAGATTGCAACATCGGCACATCCAAGTAGTACCTCTCCAACCACAATCCACACTGATCGCAAGGTGGAACAATAGGTTGAACAGAAGGGGGCTTCGATGATTCACCGAGGGTTTCTTGAGGTAGTTTAATACCAGGAAAATTAGGATCATCCCGCAGACAGGGTGGGAAATTCTTGACAAAGTCGTGAGGAGGTTTGTTACACAAGCCTTCCGAGTAAGGATACTCATCGGCGAGAAAACGTTCAATTTCTGAATTAGAGTCTTCGCTGACCACGATAGGTTCTGATTTGGCAGGGGGTTTAGGCTTATTCCTTGCCATGTGAGATATTAACCTAGCATTTTTCTTTCCTTTAGCATTAGCACCAGTCTTAGCTTTAGTCTTTTTGGTTGCGGGCTTATCAATTTCAACCTGTTTAGTCACAGCCATAGGCAAATTTGTAGGTGGGTCGGGTAGAGTTTGGGTAGAAAAACGCTATAAGGCACAGGGGGAATAGGCTGGGTTCCGATTATCATAGGTTTATCAACCTGCGGAGGTTTCGATTCTTCAAAGCCATTACGACTGAAAAAATCAGCCCAACAATCACGACGTAACCCTAACTCGTAAACCATAATCATTTTAATCAACCCCAAATGGAAGAGGCTGGTATCGGCCTGGCTAAGCTTCTACCTTTCAGCCATTTTGAACAAACTTCTATGCAGGTAGTGGGGCATACTAAGTTAGAAACCCATAAAAACCATCAATAGACGAAGGTGAAACAAGAAAATGAACCCGTACCTGCCCTCACAAGTAATGAATTGCTTGATTATCATTAGGAGATCATACCAGCGTGGTTTCAACATTTTTGCAGGCAAGCCTTTTCGATTATCATTAGAGATCATATACCGGTGGTTTCAACATTTTTGCAAAAGTAAAGCCTTTGTCACAGAGTTCAATCGCCCCGAATGGAATAACATTGTCCACGGGACATCATCCACCTGCAACTTTTGGACCACTTCTACCAAAGAATGTGGTAGGTTGGTTGCCGAGCTAAGGAACTGCTCATTAATTTCAAGTTGAACATATACAACTTTGGCTCAAAGAAACATCAACATTGGGCGTACCTCTCGAGCCACCATAGGGATTGTAAATCCATCGAACTTCTTTATAAATCCGAGCCACCTAAACTTTTCCACAGTCGCTATAGTTTCATCAAACATCAATAACGCTGGAACCAGCGGCTCTCTAATGGTGACAGGAGCCATGGATTCTGCTCACGATAGGGTTTGGTTTAAACTATACCATACACAGGAGTAAAAAACGATAGGGCTTAACCGCGAAGCGCCAAAGGTGAATCACGTAATGGCGGCAAGGTGGTGATTTACCACCGCCATGCAATATTAATGGTTGGGCATACCGCTTCCATCGCTCTCATCATAGTTTGAAACATATTAATCTACCAACCCATTACCGGGTGTATATAACCGCATCAACGGTCATCCATCAACATAAACAAATACCATATGTTAAATTCATGAGCCAAGTGTATAGTTCAATCCAAAAAGTTTTATCAATGCGACAAGTGTAAAACATTGCCACTCAAATATGAAATCAAAATGATATATGACCCATGCATTTTTAGCATAATCAAAGTGTAAAAACACTGCAACCAATGACCATATGAAAATGATAAGTTAAGAGCTCAAAAACAATAAGAATCATATCATATATAAAACGAAAATCAACTATGACCTTATGAAATCAAACATAACTAATAACTTAACATTTTCAATACTTTACCAAAGAAATCATGTTGTGCAATCAAAGTGAATGGATATAGTTTGAAAGTCATTCGTAGTCATATAATAAACCAATGGTAAAGTGTCTTTCAGAAATCAATAAAAGACTACGACAATCCAAACAACAATGGAGGAGTTTTCACACTTTCGGTAATGAAAACTGAATCGAAATCAAACTGTACTACCGCAAAAATGAAACTAATGTCTAGTTGCAAAATGCGACGATGATTTTTCTATTAGAAGACAATAGGTGTAGGTTTTCTTTTTTAAAGCAATTAAAAAATATTATTGGTCGCCAACAATGGCTATTAATACACCGGGAGTAGCGCTTATCTCGCCAAAAAGAAATGAATTCGCATCGTGACAACAGCGCGAAAATTCGACTCGTAAAAACAAACTTAAAAATCGCACAAATATCCATTAATATTTTTCCACATGTTTTAAAAAGATACAAACCAATAACAATCTTAAAAGATCAGCCAGCCATGATTTTATGATAAAATTTTCAATATTGTTGGCATGGCCAATGCTGCCGCCAGGCCCATAGCTTCTCGTGAGGGTTGCCTTTTAACCCACTCGGACGTATTTATCCTGTCAAGCAGTTCTAGATTAGAATAAAGGACTTTTAAAAGAGGTTTCATGTACTTTTTTAGATTTTCATTTACCGGACATTGCTTCACTGCCAGAAGCCCTGCTTCACTACCCCCGGATGAAGTTGTTCGGCTACCATGCTTGCATTTACTTCCGCCGCCAAATGTGGACTCGCTCAAGATTCCGAATGGCTTTAAACACTTCCTAAATGCCTCTTAATATTTTTGAGATTTTGTTTTATTTTTTTTTAAAAAAAAAAAAAAAAAAAATCTTGATATTTTCTCATATTTTTAGACCTCATCAATTTTTTAATACCGTCTCTTTAATCACCAAATGTTTTATTTAAACAACTTATCAGGACCGGAGACATCCTTGAGTCATTCTTTACTAAAGGGACACGTGAAAAAGATAAAAGCAAAGATGATCATGACAAACTTCACTTAGAGACCGAGATAGTAAACTTCTTTTCAAACAACATTTTCCAATAATTATCATTTTCAGAAATATATATCAATGATGTTTGTACACCTTCTAGGAGTTATTTCAGTGAAGAAATTTTCTTATAGTCTTGTTCCGTATCGACTCGCAAGGTTCGTGCATGCATATGTTTTACAAAACACACCAAACTGATCAATGAAATCTCCAAAATAAAAAACGAAAATGAAGGCAAAATAAAAACAAAAGGAAATATTTGCATAATATACAAGGATAAAGATCAGGCAAAATATCTTTTCGTGGTTTGGCCATTCACCTTAATAGGTGTCAGGTTGCCCTTCAAGATTTTGCAAACGAAAGGAACTAGGACCCAACTTTTCAAGAATCAAAAATGGCTCAGTTTCACAATTCTGAAATTTAGCGTGTTCTTCTTCCTTCATGTGGTTTGTCCCAATTTAAAACGAGATCGCCTACTTCAAAAATCCTATCAGAAGCATAATTAGAATAGAACCAACGTTTAATCAATTGTTGATGTTGATCTTACTTACGTTTAGCTTGAGATCTCACCTCTTCTAGCTTCATCAAAGGGCGGAGATATGACTTTCTAAAGGGTCCATTCTTCTCTGAACGCTTTGTGACACTGGAGCTAAGGAAGAAGAACAGATGAGGCAAATGGATCTGCCATAAACAAGGAAAAGGGGAGAATTACCTACAACAACTTTTGGCATAACCCTATCATCCCACAAGGTATTTAAAAGTATTGCATTGTATGCTTTTGGTGATTTTCACCTTACCGCTTTGATAATCTTGATCAAGTTGGTTGACTCTGCTAGACCGTTGCTCCGGGTAGTAACTCACCTTTAATACTTAAGCTTTATACCTTTTTCTAAGGCAACTCACTCATCTCAAGAGAGGAAAGTATGAAGTGTTATCAAAGACTGGACAATCAGGTATGCCAAAACGAGTGATGATATTCGAGTTTAGAAAAATGATCACTTGATTTGTGTTAACAGTTCTTAACGCAACAGTTTCATACCATCGAGTAAAGTAATCGGTTGTCAATGTACTGTATTAAGGTTAAGATGGAGGGTTGATAGACTGGATGAGCACAAGGCCCTATCAGCTGAAAGGAGAATCGATCAGAATGGCTGTGCTGAAGGTCGGTTTTTACAATCACTCGACGCTTCCGACAAATGATACATTTACTCGCATATGTAATGCTTCTAAAGAGTGTCGCAGCCAAGAATAACCGGTCCTCTTAAGACTTTATGAGCAAGGTATCACACCAAAGTGACCACCGCCTTTCACCCGCAGATGTAACTCTAAGTAAAATCTTCGCCAGTTCTTCTCAAGACAACGATCGCGACGCTTCATCAAAATTCACTTAAACATGATATCGTTAATTAGATGAAAGGAAGCAGACTTTAACCTCAACGCTCTTCTCTTAGCAGGTTCAAGGTGACGAGGTGTTGATTCATGTTGAAGACAGTGTCTATCGTCAGTATCAAGCGACCAACGAGGTTTTGTGTGCAACAATCAAACTCGACCACGCTTGTTCTAGGGTCTCACGTGTCACTAACTTCTTGTTGTTCGGCCGGAATCAACTACCAACTTGCCACAACCCTTGGCCTCTCACGATCCGTGTTGGGGTGATCTCTAAGTCATACCTCGCGAAGGAGGACCCGCAATTTTTCTCTTAACTCTTTTTGCACTAACAAGTACCTAACAACAGGGTAAGGGACAATGACCTTCGTTCTTGACATCAAAAGATAAGACCGAAAATGATTAATTGCCTTGAAGAAAGCGTAGGCTTACCGATTGACCACTGGGTAGTTAATTTCAACACCCTTGAAACTGGAAATTATAAAGCGAAGGGTACTTCGTTGTTTCTGCGATTCTTCCGAAAGTTAGAACCTGCATGAGGAACGCATCGTGAGGCGAAAGCATAGAGTGTAAAGTCTTGAGAGAAATCAGTAGCTCAAGAGAGACTCGGTGCATCAATTATAGCCTTTATATCGCTAAAAGCTTACTGGGTCCCCAAGGATATTGGGTGTCCTTCTTTATCGTTCCGAGGGTCCACCATTTCGCAGGAACTGGGGACAGATCTTCTCACGAAATTAATTTGTCCTAGGAAGGACTGCATGGATTTCTTTGGAGGTAGGTGGGGAAGTTTAGCGATGAATTGTCCTCTCGGTCAATAATCATTACATCACTAGAAACAATGAACTTAGTAGTTTACATCTTTTCCACCTTAAAGATGGATTTCTTGGAATTCAAGGAGATGCCGAATTTACTACATCGTAGCGTAATCCACCGTAGGTGAGTTAGATGATCGTCTTTGTTTTAGAATAAATGGTTATATCATCTAGGTAGACTACCATCGATTGATTGATCATGCCTCTGAAGAAATATCCATTGCTCTCTCAAAGGTAGCACCGACATTAATCAATCCAAAGTGAATTTTTCGATAAGCATAAGTCCACTGGGTACTAAGGTAGTTTTCAACTCCGGGTTCAGAGGAGACATTGTATCCAGAGAAACATCTAGTAAAGATAGCCTCTGAACTGTGATACTTGTTGAAGTATCTGTTTCATGGGAGGGATAGGATAATTATTCCATTCCGCTTTGTTGAGGTCTGAAATCGACACAAAGTCGATTTTCTCCATTTTTCTTCCGCAGACCGACTAGGTTGGATACCCATTGGGTGTTTCTAACAGAAAATTATTTTTAGCACTTAGGAGTTTTATTCAATTCTTTTTGTAATGGTCGGTTCTAGCTTTAGATGCATTTTTCTCGCTTCTGTTGAAGGGCAAGGCGTTTGGGGCTTCATTAATGATATTGTATAATATTGATCTAACGCTTTAAGGATGTCTTTGCAAGTCCAAGCAAAGACATCCTTAACCTTTAAATAATTTAAACAAAGTTTAATTTTTCTTGCCTAGAACATCCCAAGCCTAAGTTGATACATCGAGGGTTTTCACTAGTTCCTAAATTGATCTTTTTTCATAAGACAATGAAGAACTGCTGGTTTTGCAATTGAATCGCCTTTTAAATTTATCTTCAAAATCATAAACTTTTCTAGTCTTAGCAACAGATTGGGGTAAGGAATTTACCATGTCCCATAGAGCTTCAGAAGATTTCGATTGGGGTATTACCGTAAAGTCATGCAAGTTGTCATCATGCATTTTATCATCTATCACAGCGTCTTGGAACGTTTCTTCCATGTGCATAAAGTTAATGACTGCTGATCATCGCCAAATAATTTCTGAAGTTCGTGATATTGTCCGGAATAGGATGTCAAAACAATAGCTCCACTGAATGCGCTAGCGTTTTCCAGGAAGAATTCTAGAGGCAACATTAGCAAGTAAATCCGCTTCAGCATTATTTACCCAAGAATGGAGTTTATATTGAAAGAAGAAAACTTGTTTATTAAACTCCATACATCATATTGGTAACATTTGAGATACGGGGAAAGACAATGTATAGAACTTCTCACCTGCCGACCACTCATCTCGTAGTCATTCTAATACAATTAGATTTTGAATGTGCATGTCTATGGATTTTCTGAGACCTTGTAATAAGCCTCATATTATCCAACATTGTTAGTACATTCAAATTCTACTACAAGCCAATAATGTTTTATTACCTGCTGGATCTATGAGTACACATCCTGCACCTGATCCTTCTTTGGACTTTGACTTGTTGAAATAAAAGACCAAATTTGATTTTCGCCGCTCAATGTGATTGTTGGATAGAAGCCGTTGGTTGTGTACATGCTAATACTTCGGACCGTTGTTTTGGATTGTTGATAGGTGAAATTTTAGCCATGAAGTTTCTCAAGTAGGTGTCCATCCCTTGACTTCGATGAATCAGCCCGAGATGTATATGGTTCATTGGGGTCATTCAAGTCTCAATCGTGGAACTTGAGGTAACGCTCACGCATTCAATCTTTGATCTTGTTAGGCTTTCCATTTTCTAGAAGCCATGCGAGACCACCCGCGGTAACCATGTAGTCGCTTCGACCGCCCCTCGCCTTCAAAACATACCACAGCACTTCTCGATACTCACCACAATTATATCAATAACTTGATGAACCTTAGGGTTAGATGATAATATGATCAATACATTTTTCAGTTCACCCATCCTTTCTTAACATCTGCTCGATCAAGTTGTATGATTTTCAAAAGAAGATGGTTCTACTGCTAATCTTTTGACAGACCGACCAAGGCATCACATTTTGACCAGGCCTCGAAGTCAACCATACGCTTATGCACACAAGGAAGATTTCGAAGTTAAAAGAAAAGGAGGTACATTCTGTGAGTACTAGAGTTGTAGCTTGGTGTTTTCTCTTACTCATAGCTTTCTAAGACTACTTTATCCTAATTATTTGCCACTAGTTTATGTTATTTACATTATTTATGTTATTTACAGGGAGGCTTCCTTTATCTCGAGGATCAGGATTGTTTTTAGCGGAAGTATATGCGAACTTTGTTTTCACAAACCTTATTACCGTTTGAATTACCATTCTTGCCATTGTCCGAAGATGGCAACATCTTCTGTAAAAATGGAAATTTCAACAACTCATAAATAGAAATGTTCATCTCGGGTAATTTCTGAAGATTCTCAACAACATCATAATCTAATTTAGGGCTAGCATTACTGCTTAGTTTCTAACATTTAGGATGGCTTTGGAGGTGGAGTTGTAGTGTTTTCGGCAGAGGTTTGTTTGTTGTCTTGTTCCTAGTATTGTAAGGGTGCACAGGTCTCAAAGTTAGCTTGGAAGATACTATCGAGAGGTGACCAAAGATATTTGGAGAAGACTCTTTTTTCTTGAGTTGTTTCCTGCTCGGTTTCCTCTTGAGGGATTTTAGGAGGGATCAAGTCATCTTGGGGTCCTAGAATTGTCTGTAGAGCACATTGCAAACTTCTAGGTTCAAGCCTTCAAGGTTTGGATTGGGCCTGCTTTGCTGGGAAAAGGATTCCTGAAAGGAGGTTTGTAGGGTCCTTACTCATGAGGCTTCTGACCTTTTAAGTCTATAACTTGATTAGATAACTTTGTACAACTTTGGTTAAACTTCCAAATCAGAATTGGATTGCATCTTGTTTTGTGTAGGTCTGTGAAGAATTTCAATCTTCTTTTTTTTGGAAGAAGAACTGGTTTCATTTTCGTTGCTAGAAGAATCCTTAGACTAAGAATGTCTTTTTCAATTCGAGTAGCCTCTTCAAAGGCTTCTAACAACGGTCTTTTTGGATCTTTTCACCAAATAGCTATACTTTGATGTAGAGTTTTAGTGTAAGTGTTGCCATGTTTTCTCACTGCATAGAGTCTCAGCCGATTCTATTCTGCTAAAATATCTGATTAAAATATTTAACTTTATTTTGAATTCATTTTGGGTTAGAAAGATCCATGACTAAGACTTTGAGAGACTTATCATCTCCGAACTTCTCAAAGAAACAAGACTCAAATTTTCCCCAAGATACATAGTGCATGTTAAGCAAACTACCAAGTGGGATTTAATACCCATGCAAGGGAAACAACCCGCAGACAACATTCTCATGTTCACGTCACGTAAGTCCGATGGATAACATAAATTCTTGATATGATCTTCAACTATCTGCTTTGAATCGGGATCAAACTTAGAAATCCACTTCTCTGGATGCTTAGGTAAAGTGTGTTGGTCTCCAGGTACAACTACGACATACTGATCAATCCAGGGTCTAGCAAGGTTGTTCAGGTTTTTCATTGGGGTAGTAGGTGTAGAAGGCTTAGAAGGTGGATTGCCTTCGTCAGAAGAGGAATCTCCTCCGTATTAGCTAGCTGAGATGAGAGGCTTTTCTGTGAAGGAGGTATCCTTTATCCCATAGCGTGATTTGTGTTTGGATCTGTAGGTTTCATAGTAAGGTCTATATCACTTAATTGTTCTTTGACTTCGATAAGTCTAAAGGTTGACCCTATGGGTTACTTCCATGCCTAAGACTAGCAAATACTTTATGTGATTTAATAAGAGATCGTCTAAAAAATTCTTGTATATAACCACCTGTAGGATTAGTTGCTGGCTGCTCAAATGTGACTGAGGATATTCACAGTAGTTGTCGCTTGAGGGGGATAATATCTAATGAATGATTCTGTCACTATAGGGGAAGATTAGGGGAGGAGTATTGCACTCACCGTGCCATTAATTGCTCCAGTCTCCTTCTAGCACCATTTGTTGATGGGCTTAATTGACTCCTGGCCCCATTAACTGAGAGGAACTCTGGGTTGTCTAAATAACTCAAGTCATGCTGAAATGGGACCACCCTCGACGAAAGTTTAAAGGTCTGCTATTTTAAGGTTCCTATGGTCTCGTAGGAAAGAGATATGATCTGAGCTAAGAAATCTTGCTAAAGTGAATAAAACAAACTAAACTATAACCGAATACAATAAACTAAAATAAAGGAAACTAGAAAACTAATAAAGCAAACTAAAACTAACTACACTAATCTAACTATAAACTACTAACTATTATATACAAGATACTAATTGAGTGATTATAATAACTCAAATCAACTTAGATAATTAACAACACGTTATTTCTTATTCACAAATGCACACTATAAACAATCTACAGATTTGATTAAAACCCGAAAACTCATGTATATTATGTCCTAAGACGCCTGTAAGAATCTCTCTCTTGATTTTATATTTTATGAAAAGAAGGTGAATTAGTGAAAGGAACGATCTAATATATTTACTTAAATTAAACACTCTAATATAAATCTAATTCAACTTCTATCTCTCCACATTAAACTTTAATCAAAACAATAAACATCTTAACTAATTGACCTGGAAACGCACCAAGTCCTCATGTATGATAACTTCTTAAGCTGATTGAGGGAAGAAATTCACACCATTTAGTCATAAGCCTCTCGAAAACGATCAACTACGCTGCTTCTTGAAGTATGTTACAGACAAACAATACATAAAAGAAAATCATAACAATCTTATGGTTTATAAATCTCTGCAATAAGGGAGACCTATTATGCATAAAACTTATATTTAACAATTCAATTTAAGAAGAAGACAGCTATCATTCACTAAAATGAATCAAGAATTGTTATGTCTTTTATCGATTTGAAAGAAACAAGATATAGATAACAGTAATAAAACTATATCATTTGAATTTGATTTAGATATATAATCATAAACGATAAACAAAATGATATATAAGACTTGAAACACAATGTTGATATAATTGAAAAGCAGTGCTATGGACAAAAACATCAATTTCGCCTAGTCCAGAATAAAAATTCTATATCCTTGTTCTCTCAATAACCGAGGAGGATGTACATTATTACAAAATCATAAGTTTATATAGGGTTTTCACAAGGTAAAACATCCTTGTGAATAATAGCAAATTGCTTTACATAATCTGGGAAAAATCCAAAATCACCTAAACTAATAAAATAAAATGCAAGTAAAATCTGTAGATAATCCCTAATCAAGCCATGATATCTATTGCCAATTCGAATTTGCCCGCAATAGAACACAAAGATCAAAATTAGAAGGATGTTTTATTAAGAAAATAATAAAAATTGACTCTACAGACTTAGCTTTAGGCCACCGATTATGTAGCTAGTCCGTGAATAGAACACAAGACTAGAAGATATCAATCAAATAAAATCTTAAAAGAAATCAAATCCAATTTAATTTTCATTCCCCATCAAAATGAATTACAAATAGTTCAAGCAAATTCATCATTCAAATTGAAAGAGAATGCAATCGACCGTAAGAATGCTTTGTTTTTCAGCTTATCACAAGATCTGTAAGCAAATAATAATCAGGTTGTTTTGTATCCAATACAATTACAAGCCAACCGTGATGATGTAATCCAAAAGATATGATAATAATCGACCTCATTTCAATAATCATTGTCATACCAGGTGGAAATTCCATATCATTTATCTCAATTGTCAAATAAATTGTGGCCGTTGTAATTACTGAAAAATATCCATAAAATTTGTATAAATACTGCTGGTTTGTGCATCGGATGGTGAACAAACATGACAAAACAATGTCTATAACCATCGTTAAATCATTATAGTCATAGCAATAAAACGATATCGTTCAAATAAACGCAAAGATAGGTAAATCGTTTTAGAATGGGATCAGACTGAATGAGTAATAATCAAATGCATTTGCTATTGATCACTACACAAATAACCGATATTCTCGGTTGTATCATCAATCCATAATATAAACCGGCAAAATAACCGAAAATGAATATGGCTAAGCTTAATTATAGACACAAATCATAAGATTTGATACAATCAATCTCATTCTCCAAATCGAAATCAAACGATATATTTGTTACAATCGAATGCAGCTCAAATCGTAACAGCCACTATTGTTATCCATTCTAAATTTGATTATGTAACAAATAATATACGAACTGGTCCGAGCATAGAATATAATAATCACTAATCAAATTCAACCAATTCTGGGTTCATCATATCGTGACAGATATATAACCAAATCGAAGTGATATATTGACTGTGTTCAAAAAATAGAAATGATATCAACAATACTTAATAACAGAGTATTCAAATCAAATCATGATCAATCAAATTAAATCTAATCAAAACCAATCCTAAAAAATTAATAATCAAAAATATATACAACAAATGCATGACAAAGCAAGTCAACAATGTATACAGAACTTATGATCATGCCATATAAATGGGTGAAAATTATACCAAAGAAGATTGTTGAGGCTATGCCAATTTGGAATTGACGACACTGGTTGACTCGGACATTCTGGAAACGCACTGAACCAGTTCGCTTCATCGAGGGTTCCACCTTCTGCTATGACTAAAGGGATCTTTGCTACTTGGTTTTCCAAATCATAGATTCTAGATTGCAACATCGACACATCCAAGTAGTAATTCTCCAAATCCACAACTACATTGATCGCAAAGGTGGAACACTAGGCTTACCGTATAGCCATGATTCACCGGTGGCTCTTGAGGTAGTTTATCATCAGAAAAATGAGATCATCCCGCCAGATAGGTGGAAAATTTCTTGACAAAGTCAATGCGAGGAGGTTTATACACAAGCCTTCGCCGAAAAAGGGGATTTCATCGGGCGCAGAAAATGTTCACCTTTGAATCGTAGTCTTCGCCGACCAATGATAGGTTCCCGATTTCGTTGTGGGGTTTAGGCTATTCCCTCGCCATGCAGATATTAACCCAGCATTTTCTTTCCTTTAGAATAGTACCACTAGCTTAATCTTTGGCTACGCGGGCTTATCAATTTCAACTCACAACAATGCCCATAGGCAAATTTGTGTGGGTTCCGTAGAGTTTGGGTAGCAAAATGCTATAAGGCACATGGGGAATAGGTCAGTTCCATTATCATAGGTTTATCAACCCATGGAGGGTTCCGATTCTTCTAAGTAATTACGACTGAGAAAAATCAGCCCAACAATCACCATCGCGAATCCCTAACTCGCAGTTCATAATCATTTTAATCAACTTCAAATGGAAGAGGTCAGACGCAAAAATTCTGCCACGCTTTGTACCTTTTAGCCATTTTGAAACAAACTTATATGCAGGTAGTGGGGCATACTAAGTTTGAAACCCATAAAACCATCAATAGATCTAAGGTGAAACAAGAAAACAACCCGGCATCTTCCCTCATAAGTAATGAATTGCTTGATTATCATTAGAGATCATACCAAATAAGTGGAGCTCTAACATTTGGCAGCAAGCCTTGTCACTGTGGAGTCTTCACCATCCCAGACTCAGGAATAACAATGTAATAGACGGGGATACCAACCAATCTTTGCAACTTTTGGACCATCATTCAAAGAATGTAGTCATTGATGAGCTAAGGAATTGTTCATTAATTTCAAGTTGTACATCTCCCACTTTGGCTCGGCTACCATCGAATGATAATGCAAATCAGCCGAGCCACTATAGGATTGTAACCATCAAATTTTATGTTTCGAGCCACCCAAACTTTTCCGTGTCGCTATAGCCATCAAACATCGCGAATGCTTTGGCACCGGGGTTAGTCTAATTTTACGACGTGTTTCAAGGATTCTCGTTTCATTGGTGTTTGTTTTAAACCATACAACACGCAGGAATAAAAACGATATTGGTCACCGCGAAGCGCCAAAGGCGGGAATCAATGTACGCGCAAGCGGTTGCGGTGGATTACCACCGCCATGTAGTGCATTAAAGGCTGGGTACAATGATTTCTCATCTGTAATCATAACATTTAAAACATATAAATCGTCCAACCCAAAATGTTGTATAACGATATCAACGTGCCATCGATCGAACATAAAACAAATACCATATGTTAAATTCATGCCCCAAGTGTATAGTTCAAACCACATGACATACAAGACAATTAACGCCGGTTGCGTAAAACATTGCCATTCAAATATGAAATCGAATTGATATGTGACCCATGCGTTTTTTTTAGCACAATCAAAGTGTAAAAGTGTAAAAACCTTGCAACCAATGACCATATGAAATGATAAGTTAAGAGCTCAAACAACAAGAATCATATTTATATATAAACCATAATCAACTATGACCCTATGAAATCAAACATAACTCTCATAACTAACATTTTCAATAATACTTTACCAAAGAAATCAAGTTGTGCAATCAAAGTGAATGGATATAGTTTGAAAAAGTCATTCAGAGTCATACAATAAACCATCGGTAAAGTGTCTTCGAAATCAATAAAAGACTATGATGTTCAAACAATTGAGGAGTTTTTCACACTTCGCCAGAAAACTGAATCGTAACCAAATTGCAATTGTCGCGAAGATGAAACAACGTCTAGTTGCAAAATGCGACGATGATTTTTCGATTAGAAGACAATAGGTGTAGGCGCATTCTTTTTAAAGCAATTTAAAAATATTATTGTATGCCAACAAAATCATATTTCTGGCTGATGAAATTGATGAGGATTTTGGCTGAGGTACAAGCCGGGTACATGGTTGAGACAAGAAGGATGAGTTGCTAACATATTGATGAGGTATAGTTGATGATGTTGGTACATATTGATGTGTCATAGTTGATGAGAAGTTGAAACATGATTGGTGCGATACTTGGTACATGGTTGGTTGCACTTGTTTATGATACATGTTGATTATGCATTGTTCGGGCATGCTGGTGGCTGGTTGATTCATTCTGTTATGAGGGCCGTGTTGGTGCATGGTTGATGCACTTGTTTATGGTATAGGTTGATTACAAGTTGAGGTATAGGTTGATGCATGGTTGATGCATGGTTCAGGTTTATTGGTACAAGTTTACAATGGTATATCTCACAATGATAGTGTGACAGTGGTTCCATCATTCTACTTCTACTTCAGGGTGGTTGGACGGGGCAAGGATAGGTGGTTGTAGCCACCTTCCGGTTGTAGTCGGAGAACATAGGGGGTTGTAGCCTCCTTATGGTTGTAGCCAAGGAATTGGGGAGTTGGAGATTCCCTAAGGTTTTAGCCTGAGAAACTAGGGGTTTGGAGCCTCCTTCCAGTTGCAACTGGAAAACAAAGGAAGTTGGTGCTTCCAATGAATGTAAATCTTTAAGTCATATAGGAAAAAGCATTCTGTGGTTTTCTCTCGATTTGGGTTTCCACGTAAAACACTAGTGTAGTGTGTATGTGTGTGATTGTTCATTTCTTATTGCTCATTATTGGATAATAATTCTACATTGACATAACAGTTGGATTATTTGAAGAAAAGTGATTATAATTACGCTAGATTATAATTACGCTATTATTGATTCACCCCCCCTCTTAGTAATCCAACGATTGGTATTAGAGAATGTTCCTTTAGAAATAAATTTAACCACTGAAAGGTAGAACATGGAGAGTACCAACTTGTATAAAAATGGAATACCATAGTTTGATGGACAAAAGTATGCTTTTTGGAGCATAAGGATGAAGACATATATACAGGCACAGGGATTTCAATTTGGAAATCAATTGTAGATGGATACAAAGCACCAACAGTTCCACCAACAAATGGAAAAGCAGTGAAACTTGGTGAGAAAAATTCCAAAGCCAAAAATGCACTTTTGAATGGTCTCAATGATATGGTATTCACCAAAGGTGCACACTGTAAATCCGCTAAAGAGATTTGGGACAAGCTTCGAAATATTTATGAAGGAGATACAAAAGTCAAAGAAAAAAAGCTTGAAACTTACAGAGGTCAGTTCGAACAACTAAAAATGAAGGAAGATGAGAATATTACAGCCTACGTCTTATGAGTAGATGAAATAGTAAATGCAATCATATGATTGGGAGAAGAAATTGAAGAATCTGTAATTGTTCAAAAGTTAATAAGATCTCTTCCTATGAGATTTAACCCTAAGATATCAACACTAGAAGAAAGATAGGATCTAAACTCAATAAGCATGGATGAACTGCATGGAATCTTCACAACATATGAAATGAGAACTGAACAGGAAAATACATATGTAAAAGAAGTAGCCTTCAAAGAATCCAAAAGATAAAAGAAAAATAAAAAATAACAAGAAGAATATAGCAGCAGCAGTGATGTCTCGAAAGATGATGAAGAAGTGGCCAACTTCGTCAAAAGACTAAACAAGGGAACCGACGGTAGGTATAGAGGTAAGCTTTCTTTAATTTGTTTTAATTGTGATGGTATTGGTCATTTTTCTAACAAATTTACTCATAAGAAAAAGATAAATGTTGAAGGTTACTCAAAAGGCAAACACACAAATAAAGGCAAAAGAACTACAAAGAAAGTTTTCAAGAAAATCTTATGCACCAAAGAAGACAGCTCATCATCAGATGAAGATGAAGTCAGTGACAGTGAGACAGGAAGAGTTCTATTCATGGAAGTAAAAGACTCTGACAAAGAAGTATCCAAAGAAGAATATGAAGAAGATGAAGAAATATGAAGAAGTCGAAGAGATATGAAGAAGTCGAAGATGAAATTGAAGAGGGAGAAGTTGACTATCAAGAAGAATTAATGTGTGCCATAGAAGTTATCAGAAGAGAAAAGAAGAAAAACAAGAAACTACAAGAAGAACTAAACAAGAAAAAGGATACTCGATAACTAGAACAAATTTATCACAAAATTGAAGGTTCAAATAGAAGAAGATAAAAGAATTGATGAAGCACTCAAAGAAAAGCTAGAAGAAAAGGACGGGTTCATTGGAAACTTGGAAGCATAGATTGTCAAACTAAGAAAGGATATTCAAAAGAAAAATATGTAGAATAGCTCAAAAGTTCTGGATGCCATTATCAGTAGTAAAAAATCTCATCTTGACAAGTCCAGACTTGGATACAATCAGATAGAAAAGGGATCAAGCTCCAAAACAAGAGAGCAAGAAACATATCCAAAAATTTATGCAAAAACAATCAAAGGGGATAGGAGGATATACAAGGAAGATTACAGGGACACTCCTCCAAGAAGAAGATTCAGATTTCATAATCAACAACAAAAAGATAGGCCTCAAGAAGAAGAAGGATTCATAAGAGCACCTCCTTTCAGAATATCTTCAAGTCCCAGGTATCAAACTATATTTTTTGGTTTATATTATGCATGTAATAATTTTGGACATAAAGTTGTTAATTGTAGAGCTAACAACAGGAACAATAACAAATTTGAGAGTCATACACAAAGGGGTTATTCAAGAAGACCTAGTGAAACACAAATAAGAAGTTACAACATGTTTGAATCTTTGAGAACTTAAGTGGAATGTTGCAAATGTAACAATTTTGGACACCTGGCCAAAGATTACAAAATGACGGTCCTTCCTAAAGAACCTCAAAATAATAACAAAAGTCACAGACATGAATCTTAGAAAATGACATGGATAAGAAAGAAAGATCAATATAGCAATGAAGAATGCACAATTTCTCTAACAGCTAAGTAGAAGAAATGCGGTTGGTATGTTGATAGTGGATGTTCAAAACACATGATAGGTGATAGAGAAAAGTTTCTTACATTACAAAAGGAAAGAGATGTTTTAGTCTCCTTCGGAAATGATGATTCATCTAAAATTATTGGAAAAGGCACATCCCGAATTGGGAACAAGAATGAAAAGGTAGAATTTTTTTTACTAGTAGAAGATATGAAACATAATATTCTAAGTGTGAGTCAAATGTGTGACCAAGGTCATAAAGTTACCTTCGATTCACAAAAGTGTGAGATAAGAAAATAAGGTTCATGGAAATTGGTCGCTACAGCTACAAGAAATTCAAGCAACATATATGTATTAAGTGAAATTGGAAATGAAAAGTGTTGTCTAGGAAAGGAAGATGAAAGTTGGATATGGAACAGAAGAATGAGGCACATACATTTTGATAACCTTGTCAAAGTCAGCAAAAGAGAAGTAGTCATTATGCAAGAATTGTCAACAAGAAAAGAAAACAAATACCCAGTTTAAATCAAAGGAAAAGTCAATGACAAGACCACTAGAAATTGCGCATATTGATGTAGTTGGACCAACTAAAACAAAGGGATTAAAAGGTGAGAAATAATTCATGTTATTAGTTGATGATTATACAAGAATGACCGCGGTTTTATTTCTCAATAATAAGTCAGAATATTTTGAAAACTTCAACATCTACAAGGAAATGGTTGAAAATGAAATGGATTCAAAAATCAAATGCTTGAGATCCAATAATGGAGGAGAGTTCACCTCAAAGGAATTTATGGACTATTGCAACAATCATGGAATAAAAAGGAAATTCTCCATTGCTAGGACACCTCAACAGAATGGAGTTGTTGAAAGAAAGAACAAGACAATACAGGAAATGGCTCGAACAATGTTAATGGATTTGAAATTGACAAATATTTTTTGGACACAGCAAGTGCATACAACAGTTCACATTCAAAATAGGGTAATGCTTAGAAACAACACTAACAAAACTCCTTACGAACTTTGGAAAGGAACACCAAAAAATGTAAAGCACTTCAGAGTTTTTGGAAACAAATGCTATATCAAAAGAGAATATGGTGGAATGGGAAAGTTTGACTCTCGTGTGGACAAAGGAGTACTTGTTGGTTACTCAAGTACAAGGAAATGGTACATGTGTTACAATCTAGGATTGAACAAAGTTGTGGAAAGCATCAACGTAACAATTGATGAAATAGGCAGACCAGAATCAAAGGAATAAAATGAATCAATGAAACCGCCCTTATAAGAAGAAGCAGAAGATGAAAAATAAGTAGCAGAGGAAGATGAAGAGAACTTGACAGAAGCATAAGAGAAAGTTCAACAAGTGTCTCCAAAGACACCCAACAAACAAGTATATGAGAATCATCCTTCAGATCAGATTATTGGAAACAAACATGCATGAGTTGAGACTAGAAGAAGAATCCGCTCACCAGAAAAAAACACCAAGCACTCTTATCTACAATTGAACACAACTATTTTGAAGAAGCCAGCAAGGATGAATCTTGGAATAAGGCCATGGATGAAGAATTCAATCAAATAGAGAAAAATGAAACTTGGGAACTTGTTCCAAGACCAAAGAATAAGAATGTGATCGACACAAAGTGGGTCTTCAAGAATAAATTGAATGAAGATGGACAGGATACAAGGAACAAAGCTAGATTGGTATGTAAAGGATATGCACAGGTTGAAGGAATCGACTTTGAAGAGACATTTCCCCAGTTGCCAAAATGGAAGAAATATGTTTTCTTTTAGCTTATGCATGCTCCAAAAATATCAAAATGTATCAAATGGACGTAAAATCAATTTTTCTAAATGGGGAAGTTAAAGAAGAAATCTACATTGAACAACCAAAAGGATTTCGGTTGTTAGAAAATAGAGATTATGTGTGTAAATTAAAGAAGGCCTTGTATGGTCTAAAACAAGCTCCTAGAACATGGTACTCTAGAATGGATAAGTATCTATAGAAGGCAGGGTTCAGAAAAGGAAGTGCAGACAACAACCTCTATATCAAGGTAAGTCAAGGTAATATTTTATTAATTGAACTTTATGTTGATGATACTATTTTTGGTAGTGATGATGACAGGTTAAGCCAGAAATTTGCAAACGATATACATAATGAATTTGAAATGTGGTTACTTGCAGAACTATCCTTCTTTCTGGGACTTCAGATACACCAAAGCAACCAAGGAATTTTTATTTCTCAAACCAAGTATATCAGAGAAATGATAAAAGGGTTTGGTATGGAAGATTGCAAACCAGTTATCACTCCCATGCAAACCAATTGCAAGTTGAGCAAAGATGATGATTATAAGTCTACATATCAGAGGAAATACAGGTCAATGATTGGCAACCTACTATATGTGACAACATCCAGACCAGATGTAATGCAGGCTTTTGGACAAGTGGCACGATTTCAAGCAGCACCAAAGGAATCACATGTATTAGCAGTGAAGAGTATTTTTAGATATCTCAAAGGAATAGAAGAGTTTGGATTATGGTATCCAAAAGGAAAGGATCTATCACTTATTGCCTACACAGATGTAGATTGGGCAGGTTGTCTTTATGACCAATGAAGCACCAGTGGAGAAACATTCTACTTGGGTGAGTGTTTCGTATCATGGCTAAGAGAGAAACAATCATCAGTATCCTTATCTACAGTCGAGGCAGAGTACATTGCAACAAAATCATGTTGTACACAACTTCTTTGGATGAAACAAAATTTGACAGATATACAGGTTGAGTATGATGAGCCCATTCAAATCTATTGTGATAATACAAGCGCCATATGTATCTCAAATAATCCGGTGATGCACTCCAAGATGAAGCACATTCCAATCAAGTATCACGTTTTACGGGAATAGGTTGTTGAAAAGAACATCAGATTTGAGTATGTGGGCACAAAAGAACAAGTGGAAAACATCCTTACAAAGCCACTTCCATGGGAAGCCTTTGAGTATCTTCGCCAGAGACTCAAATTTATTTCTACTCCAAAATGAATGCCTTTGAATTCTTATCTTATATGTATTAGATGTACATGAGGAAGCACCATAAGATGACAATCCATTAAGGGGGAGCAACCCCAGATGGAAATATATCGTTGCCATTGATGACAAAGGGGGAGAGATTTATCAAATGTAGAGGACAGAAGCATGGTTCCAGGGGGAGAAGATTTATCAGATGCATAGGACATAGGCATAGTTCCAGGGGGGAGCATGAGTGATATGATTTTAGTATTGCATCAGAGTGTTGCCATAAATTCCAAAGGGGGAGATTGTTTATTAAGGTTGGTTGTCATTGATGTC
>SNQJ01S0009763.1:224960-245489 GCA_010110895.2 Picea sitchensis | reverse complement strand
AAATGCAACCATAAACACAGAGATACAGTAATACATGATTTCTATTAATGAAATAAATGTACAGAGACTGTAAAAATACAGAGTGAAAGACTCACTACAATGGTGGCATCTTATCTCTGAGAAGAGATGTAATGGCTACTCGCATTCGCAAGAAGATAGTTACAATGAGGCTCTGAAGGCCTTTTTACTATAAACAGGAATGTCAAAAACCCTAGACATCCAAAAACCTAACCCTGGGAGTTGAAGCACTAAAAGTCATGTGGGCCCCGTTTGGGTAAGTTGGTACATCAACTTCCCAAGGTCGTAAATTTTGCATACGATCTCCATTTTAGGTGTACGATAGCCCATTGGAAATATCTATCCAAGGACTACAACTATTGACAAAAAAATCATTATGAAATTTTTTGTCCGGAAGATACCCAAAATAACGTTGTTTAGGGCCTCCTTAAAACGACTTCGGAAGTTCGGGACCCGAAAAACTGCCAAAAATAGTAAATTACCAAAATTGCCAGAAAACTGTTTTGAGCCAGTTGGAAAAGGTGGGTGGCCACTGATATCCTCTTGTATCATTCCACATAGCCCCAAAATAAGTGATATCCGCGATCTTAGCTTCGCTTGGGCGCTCCTTCCTCGACCAACGTGTCGAAGTCCAAAAATGGGCCAAATTTGACCAATGTTTTCTTAAAACTTGGTCGAGGGCCAACATGCCCCCAACACTCACCCGTGACTCATTCTGAGTCACTCAGGTGTGGACAATGCTACTTTGAAGGCCTAGAGCTTGAATCAAGCTACCTCGACTTGTTGCTTCGCCTCAGCCTCCTAATCAGCGAGTTCCTGTATCACCTCCTCTGTAACAGGCCCTTCCAAGCGTTGTTCTACTGATGCAACCACTTGGTCTAATTGTGAGTCTATCCATCAATCTCTTCGAACACATTGCAAGCTTCATCCTGCACAGGTTGTAGCTTCTATGTCACTTCCATTAACCTACCCTGGAGGGAAATTAGTTGTTGTTGTACTACGCGTTGCTCCTAGGATATTTTCATTCTTTCTACCAAAGTGAGCAGCTTCATCTGTGTCTGCACGAAAAATGCATGTTGTTGTGCCTCATGTAACTTCGCTTCTAGATTCCTTACCTATGGATCCTCAGTGAGGTGTTCGTATGTCTGTGCGCTTCTATCACTCAGTTGTTTGCATTTTGAGGTGAGGGCTCTTATCCTTACTATTGTGTTCTTAGTGGTTTCCTCCCTCTGGTCATGCATATCCTGCGGGGTGCTCGGTACTGTTTGGGTCTCCAATTTTGTTATCCTGGTTTGAAGCTATTGGAGGGTCTCAATGAGATTCACTACTTGAGCCTTGATCGACTCTTGCTCCTCCTGTGCCAAGCTTGGCACAAAGTGACATGCTTTACTCACAATTTCTTTGACCATGGCCCACTCTGCGAGCAACTACTTCTTTTCTTTCTATAGTTGGGATGTTTCCTCTTGGAGGTTCACCCGAAGCTCTGCTTTCTCATATTGTTGGGATTCTACCTTGTCCTGCGTTGCTCTTCATTGTGCTAAGACTTCATCTTTTTCCTACCTCAAGGATTCTGTAGCCTTCTCCTTCTCTTCTTGGATTCTCTGAAGTTGAGCTTCTGTTGCATCCGCTAGTCTTCTCAATTGGGTTGGTTCATCCCCCAGTTTTTCAATCTATGACGAGGAAGGCGCAATAGGTACTGCACAGATCATACGAATAACTTGTTGTAATTCCTTTTGTTCCCTCTTGATCCTTCCATATAGCTCCTCCTTCTTCTCTCCATATCTCTACAAGATGTCCTCTGAAGCGTCCTCCATAGCTCCGCGGACTAGACTTATATCTTCCTCTATGAGCGTGGCCTCCAACTAGGGCTTATTAGCACTCGTCTTCTTCCTAGTTGAAGGTTTCTGCAGAGAAACCTTCCTCTTTTGCGGTGTTACTATCCCAGTAGGGGGGTCTTCAGGTGGTGTAGCTTCACCTTCTCCTTTCTCTTCTCCTTCATCCCCTCCTCCTTGTCCTTCTGCTTCATCTTCTCCTCCTCCAAGCGAGTGATCCAGACCCATTATCTTCATAAGTGTTGTCATCCTCATCGCTCTCTATATCCTGGACTTCCTCCTACTTTTTCTTCTTCTTCGTCCCACTGGACTGTCCGACATGATCAACCCAGGTGACTATGGGGTTTCCTATGGTGTCAGTGTCAGAGAGTTCTACATCAGCAACATGTACAAGAAATTCCTCTGGCCACTCCTTTGTAATATTCTCCATGTCTTCATCTGATAGCTTGTAGTATGACTGTAACTCTTCCTAGTTCTCGTCTCGACGTGCAGTGATGTAGATGAAATGTGGATCTACGCAGAACTTTGCTATTGGTCTATACTGGTGTAGGGTGTGCGGTGTCATGCATGGACATGATTCAATGGAAACCTTCAACTGTTGATAGTATGCATGAAACATGACATTGGACTGCCATTGCTTCGTCATGTCATTGGTATACCACATGGTTGAAAAATGAGTGGCCAACGATGCCGAGGGTTCAATCTTTGGGAAGTTGTCTCCTTCAGGCATTTTCCAAGTGACAAATGTGATCAAAATGATCAACCAACTGTAATGGAATTCATATCCCAAATCCTAGGCTTCACGACAATCCTTCTCCAGCTCATTGCCAAGGTAGTTCACCCAGTTCATTTGCATACCCTCCACACATTTTCCTGCGAGGTCCACCACAAACCCGGTGACCTATGTGGGGCGGTTCTTCCTTATGATCTTTCCAACTATGAGTTGGAAAGCAAGGCACACTATGACATTCTGTATAGAGACTACCTTGTAACCTTGCTTTCCTTTTTCGACTTCTCTGTAAGCTTCCTTGATGCGTTGTGCCAAGCAACAGTCCGAGGCCTTACCTAGATAAAACTATTGAGGGCCAGGTCCCTTCACACTCAATCCTATAATATGGTGGATCAACGTC
Organism: Picea sitchensis; assembly: GCA_010110895.2. Lineage (NCBI taxonomy): Eukaryota > Viridiplantae > Streptophyta > Pinopsida > Pinales > Pinaceae > Picea > Picea sitchensis. The sequence goes on along the minus strand of SNQJ01S0009763.1, from coordinate 242,509 downwards.
GGATCCACAGTAATCCTTCAGTCGAGCCACAAGTATCTTCCATGATAGCATGAAAGGAGGAGTTTAACGCAGGCGTTAACCTCCTGGTGGCGGCCAAAATGGGGGATCTTCATTACATTCAGCACGGTGGACTACGCCAACTCCTTAATCCATGGCCTTCAGACGAGGAAAGGCTTCTTTCCAGTTTTCTTCGTGAGATAATGGTGCGGCGCCAACATGGCGTAGTTCTTCCTGTCTCCCAAGTTGAAGTCACTATTCTTCAGTAGCGGGATCTGTCCTAACTGAATCCCGACTACGCATATTCCTTTCGGAATGTACGTGGTGAACACAGTGTACTCATAATCTCGGGGGATGCTTTCGTGGTTAACAGTTCCAACCAAAGGTGGGATATATTCGGGTAGGATTGATGGTATTTTCTTTGCATTAGCCAGATAACCGTGGTGCTTACTTTGTTGTTCAATTTCGGGGTTGACGTGACTAGAACGACGTCCAGTCGAAGGGGAAGCCTGCAGTACCCTAGTCAATGATGCATGGACACCTTCAGATATCAGTCTGTCGGCCATTATCTTCTTAAGGACCTCCTCAACATACTTCTCTAATTCACTTGGTTCTCCCGACATTCTAGTTTTTAACAAACAAGCAAAGTAGACAAACAAACCGGCAAGGTAGGAAAACAGAGATGTGTGATCTAGTTTCAGATGACACAACTCGACACTTGGACAATTCTCTTTTTAGGTTAGTCAATCACGGGTATCAAAAAGTGGTCTTGACACAGCGACCAATGAATTAAATAAGAGGGGTATTGTAACGAATCTTCCAACGGCCCGAAAATGCCTTCATCAATTTAAATATGTCTGTTATGGCGCAGTCTCAACGTCCCAAAGCGGTCCATCATCCCATAAATGTGTTTTCTAACCGTTTCAGAGCATCGTTCTAACGGTCAAGGCACCTCCAATGATCATATAGCTTCTCCAGGCCAATGTCCCATTCTGCGCGGTCTTGCTATTCCAGCAAGGTTCAAATCTTGCGAACTTGCCTCCTGTGAGGTTCCATTCTGTGAAGTCTTCCATCTGGTCTCTGTAGCTTCTTGTAGATTTTCCAACTTAGCTTTATTTTTATTTTTCTTCATTGCCTTCTTCCCTATGATCTGTGTCTCTCTAACTATTTCATGAATCCTCTTTGCATTCTTATTCTTACCTTCCCCTAGCGTAGTGACTTCGCACTGCTGATGTGCCCTCAAAGGGTCTGAAGTTAATATCCCTTCTCTTAATACTTCCTAGGTGGATATACTTATTTCTTGCATAGATAGGTTCTTCAAGCCTTCTTTCATTCTTTCAACCTTGACAACTAATTCTATTGCCTTTTGTCTCTCCTGCGTTGTTACTTTGTTCTGCTGCTTCGACTTATCCTCTCATTCTTCGATTAGTCGGTTTATTTTCCTATCTATGAAATCCCTTAGTTATTTCTTTCTCTTTTCTGTAGCTTCTTCCTCTGATTTCCTTCTGGTCCTGATCCTTCTCAATCCAAGTCTTACCTAGTAAAAGTGGGAAAGGTTGTCTAACAAAATTAATGACTCTAAATTATTCTTTGGTCGATGTTCCATGAACAATAATAGGTACATTAGAAACTCTTCCACATGGGATTATCATGCCAGCAAACAAGCCTATCCTTCCCAACAAAAGGTATCACAATGAGTTTTCCCAAATTTTCCAAGTTCCTTCTGTCATAAAACTTACTTGTGTTTCTTCACCCAAGACGCAGGTCACAATGTCAGGTCTTCTATCCTTTCACTTGTGTGTTCGACACACTTTTCGAGGATCTTTGAGGTGGCCCGACATCTTTGTGAACATCCATCATTTATTTCAACTGTACTAGTGTAGTCCCAGACTTCCTATGGTTCTTTCTCTTTATGATTCTCTAATGCTTGCCTTTAGTATTTGGACTTCCTTCATAGTTTTCTTGTCTCATGTTCATCCTTTTCAACTTTAGCAATCATCTTTGGACAATCCTCAACTTCATGACCAACAATCTTACAACAAAGAAAAATGGGACTACCATGGGAATTCCTTAGCAAGATGTCGGTCTTCTACAGTTATAACACAATATCAATCCTCCTCTTTCTTTTAAATTTTTCCCCAACTTCTGCTTTCTGCAGTGAACTAGGATCATAGTGCTGGACCAGTAATCTGAAAAAAATCTAGGATCTTGCATCCACTAGTTGAATCAAAAATCTTTATGCATAGGAATAACATTATATTTCTTCATTCCATTAGGAAATTTTACTTAAATCAACTCTTTTCTTTCAAACTGCGCCTAGCCTGGATAGGAAAAAATCTATTAATCATATTTAAATTCATGCTTTCGAAACCTAAATTTCATATCTTACTCTTGGCCAGTACAAAGATTTACCTTTCCTTGGATCTTACCTCTTTTCTTCAGATCGGATTTCTTTCTTAGCACAAGGCTTTGCAATTCAAAGAGTAGAGTACTTCGAACTTCAACAATAGATATACATTACAAAGTTTTTTTTTTTTTTACTTGAGTTCAGTAATCACATTTTAGGTCCAGAATAATGGAACCATTTGTTGGCATAGGGAAGACCCTAGGGTTCAACTCTTAATAACGCACCAATAAAACCCCAACTACTGGCCCTTTAAGAGCCTTACCAAAACAGGCAAGGTCTCCTCGAGGGGTAGAATCAGAGTTTATAGGACATGTGTTTTTAACCAAGATGGGACATAGATATGTGATGATAACGCCCATGAGGGTCTTTTGTTAACGCTTAGTGAGTTACATACATTAGTTTATTTTTGCACTACATTAAGCCTTACTAGACGTCCATAGAACATATCTAGGATAGATCTAGTGCAATAACAACAAATATTAATCACTTCAACCACTTATCCGCCAACGCCGTTCAGATGTAGTATACTTTTATGTAAAAACATTAAATCCAACATGTACATGTCCATTTACATATCTAATCCTAAAGCACTAAAGAAACATAATGAGATAATCATTGCAAAGAAAACCATAAGACCTGGATGTGCGTGGTTCACCCCAGTGTGGGGCTACGTCCACCAAGCACTTCGCCTCTTTATTATTCGTCAATCTATTAAATTTCGTTACTCCTGTGCACCAAGCCCGCGAGTGGAAGCCGCGCAGACAAGAGATCCGCACATTGAGCACGAGATCCTCCTTCCAAAGAAACTAGGTTAAGGGACATATCCACTCTCTATCAAGCACAAATCCTTAACATACATTCATTCCCTTGCACAAATCCATTCAAACTACTTTCACTTAGCTCAAAAGACTACTACTTATACCATACATTCTTCTTTTATTTGCTCCACTTTTACAAACCACTTACAATAGAAGTACTGAAACATGGGAAAAACCTTGTAGGCCGACATCCATAACCCATCACAAAACCTAAAGAACCCTATGAAGTTACAATGGGTTTTTCCTGGTTGTATCCCTTCATTTGCTAGATAGCAATAAAGGAAAATTTGCTTAATTTCTCCCAGGTGGGTAGCCCTGCTGGGTGAGCTCCCACCTTAAATCTATGTCTCATTTTTTATCTTATGTGTTTTGTTTCTGCATTTGTTTTATTTTTACTGCTCTGCAGTCCTGTTTTCTAACAGGCGGTATCCAGTGAAAGGTAACTTCCTTGAGTAAAGAGGGTTGCTAGTTCAAGTGGGAGAAATGTTGGAAGATTAAAAGTTTAGGGTCGATAAATTTAACGACAAAACTACACCAATTATGGAAGATACAGATGGAAGAGATTATTTATATTAGGATCTATTCCTACCATTGGGTGGAGTAGCAGAAACCAGCGACCATGAAGGATGAAGATGGAATTCTTGGCCGGAGAAGAACCTAGGAACGATACAGCTGAGCTTGAGAGTAGCATCCGGTGGCTTTCAATATTTCGAAAAAAAGAAAATGAAAGGATTTGATGGACGCATTGGCTAAACTATATAAAAAACCTCGGCGTCCGTGAGTATTTATAATGAAGAGATTATTTAATATGAATATGAGAGGTGGGTCTATTGAGATCATTTAAATGAATTTAGCCGGTTATTAACCAACTAAGTTCTATAAAAGTGGACTTTGATGATAGGGTTATGGCTCTTCTAATATTGTTCTCATTGCAAGAAAGCTGGAATGGCTTAGTCCCTTGTTTGTAAGTAACCTAAATCTGGTTCAAATACTTTTAAAATTTGATTATGTTTTAGTGTTATCTTAATTACAAAATCACAGATGAAAAGAAAAGCCGCGGTGAGACATCAAGTAATGTGTTGACCATGGAAGTGAGGGAGACAAAGGATAGAGGAAGGGCTAAAGGTGCAAGAATATGGAGGCGGATCAAATTCAAACTTGGAAGATAGAAGTTGGAATTGTGGGAAGAAAGTACATCTAAAGAAATAATACAGAGCTCCAAAGCACGACAAAGAGATGGACCAGCGGAAATCAGAAACCAAATGTAACAGGTGATGTGTACAATATGCTTTGATTCTTTCTATGAATAATATTTCTGAGTCTTGGGTAGTGGGTTCAGGGGCTTCATTTCATGCACACCCCATAAGAAACATTTTCTAGATTATATTTAAGGTGATTTTGAATGAGTTAATTTTGGGTGATGATGCACCATACAAAATTGTTGGAATGGGAAAGGTAAAAATAAAGCAACACCAATGGTTGTTGAAAGAGGTAAGACATGTTCCAGATTTAAGGAAAATATTATTTCAGCAGGGGCAGGCGGCAAGTGAGGTTGTATATCCATATTCACAGATAAGACATGGAAGGTCATCAAAAGGATCATTGGTGATAAAAAGGAGAAGGTGGGTACATTGTATTTATGTACTGAAATGGCTGCAATACTTCTATATCTTTAGCTTCTACAGAGTGGATCTACTAGCATCATAGGCTAGAACACATGAGTGAGAGAGGGAATCTGGTACTTCACAAAGAATTTTGTTGCCAGATCTTAAAACAAATTGATATTAATTTGGACTTCTGAGCATTGTGTTTATGGAAAACAAAAGAGAGTCAAATTTCTCATAGTCGGAAAGAAAAGAGAATGAAAGGTTAAGAGCTTGTGCATACTGATGTATGGGGACCAACTCGGGTATCATCTCTTGGTGGCTCTAGTTATTATGTTACTTTTATTGATGATGCAACTAGAAAAGCTTTGGTTTCTTGCATTCGACAAAAATCTGATGTTTTGATACTTTTTAAGAAATGGGAAAACTTTTAGTTGAGAATGAGACAGGAAAAAAGTTTAGAGTGTCTTAAGATCAGATAATGGAGAATTGAATATTGTATGGGATTTTGATTATTATTGTACATACCATGGGATTTGTAGAGAGAGAAGTGATTCCAAGAACACCACAAGAAAAAAATCATTAATGAGAAGGATGAACAAGACAATCATGGGCGTGCAAGGGTATGTGAAGTTACATGTCGATTTGCCACTTATAGTTCTAGGAAGATGTTGAAGATATTGATGTTTACTTAATAAGCGGGACCTTCAAGCTCTTTGGATGGTAGAATTCAGGAGGAGAATGGAGCGGAAAAAAGGTAAACTATTATTTTTAGAAAACTTTTGGTTGTGAAGCATTTGTCCATATTGATAAAGAAAATAGAACAATGAGTCTAAATCCAAGAAGTGTACCTTTAATGGTTACTGTGTTAATGGTTACAGGATTTATTATGGGATTATGAAAATAACAAATCATTAGGAGTAGAGATGTATATTCAATGAGAGGTCATGTACAGAGATCAGTTACAGGGAAAGAACGAAAAGAAGAGAAAACAAGAATACACAGTGCTTATTAGGATCACTGAAAAATTCCAAAGGAACCCTGAAAATCAAAATGTACAACAATGAGGAGCAACATGTATCTCAAACACTGCAAGTGTTGTTAGAATATCTACCAGGGTTAAGTAGACCCCACGAGCGATACTCTCCTTCACTGTATTATTTATTGTTGACTTCTTATGGTGAACCAGGAGAATGTTATGAAGAGGCAATGCAGAACAGGCACAAAAGAGGCCTAGAGGAGCAAAAGGCATAGAGGAGAATGGATTCCTAGCCAACCCAGAGAAATAGGGTATACTTGGGACTTGGTTCCAGTGCACAGGAAAAAGAGCATTGCATAATAAATGGGTTTACAAGTTGAAGAGGAAGATGGAGGAGAAAAGAGGTACAAGGCTAGACTTGTTGTAAAGGGTTTTCACAAAGAAAGGTATAGATTTTTGATGAAATGTTTTCTCCTATTATTAAAATGACTTCAATTAGGACTATTTTAAGTCTTGTATGGAGTAGAAGATTTGCATATTGAGCAGTTAGATGTAAAAATAACTTTTCTCCATGGGGATTTGGAGGAAAGAGGTTATGTCACAGCAACCACAGGGGTATGAGGTCAAAGAGGAAGGAGAATTTGGTATGCAGGTTGAAGAAGAAGAGATTCTATGGCCTAAAGTAAGCTCAAAGGCGTGGTATTTGAAGTTTGTGAGGTTTATGATAGGAAACGGGGTTATAGTAGATGTCATTCTGATCTTGTGTTTATTTTAAAAGGATAGAAAATAGAAAAGCTATATTATCTTGCTATTGTATGTGGGTGACATGCTTGTTGCAGTCTAATATACAGGATATAAATATGATCAAGAATAAATTAGTAGTCATTTGCGATGAAGAAGGATTTTGGGTGTTACAAGAAAATCATAGCATGAGAATAACAAGAACAAAAAAAAATCACAAGTGACATTGTCGGGGTGAGTACACATAGAAGATGTTGGAGAGGTTTAGAATGCATAGAATGCAAAACCAGTTGGAGTACACCTTTGGCCAACCATTTCAAATTAACTAAGGAAATGTGTCCCAAGGGACAAGAGGAGATAAAATACATGACCATGGTCCCTTATTCATGTAATTGGTAGCAGTGTATGCAATGGTTTCACAAGACCAGATATTGCACGTACAGTGGGAGTTGTGAGAAGGTATATGAACAATCCAAGGTAAAGAACATTGGGAGGCGATAGGGTGGATTCTGAAGTATTTGAGAGGTACAGCTACTCATGCATTATGTTTTGGAGTTCAAACACTTAAGCTATAGGGATATGTTGATTCAGATGTAAAGTGTCAGAGCGACGGCGGGACATACCACAGAAGAATTATGTTTTTACAGTAGTTGGAACAAAATTAAGTTGGATTTAGAAACTGGAAAAGGTTGTTTCACTTTCAACAACAAAGTAGAGTATGAATTGTTGCTATAGAGGCTAGTAAAGAGATGATTTGGTTACAAAGGTTTATGGAGGAATTACTTGGGGAAAGAAGCGGGAGAATAACAAGTTGTACTATGGCTGTGATAGTGAGGTGCAATTCATCTTGCAAAGAAATCAACCTTCCATTCAAGACTAAGAATATATAGTTGGGGTGCCGCTGGCACAATCCATAACTGGAAGATGGACATTTGAAGTTGGAAAATTTTTCAGGAGTCAAGAACTATATGCGGAGTAACCAGAGAAAGGTTCACATAGGTTTAGTTGAATGATCAAGATTGAAGATGGAGATGAGAAATTTACCAGGTCCAAGTTGAGTCCAACATATACATTAGTGGTGGAGTTGTTGAGATCAAAGTCTCCAAAGTGGGAGATTGTTTGGTTGTGAGAACCCCGATTATCTTCTTGATTGAGAGAGGTCCTTGCTTTAGCGTGTTACTGAAGACTTTATACCCCATGAGACTTTACCCCCCAGAAGTATGTATCCTCTTCCACACGGGGGAGTGCAAGGGGTTATTTATACCCCATGAAGACTTTACACCCCAGAAGTATGTACACTCTTCCACACGGGGGAGTGCAAAGGGGGGTACCCCCTCTACGAGCCCCCGACGAGGGTTCGGGGGCGAAGCCCCTGAAGGAAAAATTGCCTTGTAAATGTATATTGTAATTTCATATTAAATCTGGACCATTCATTATAAGGTCGTAGATCTAACGGTAGAAATTATGTTAGGGTTTTTTCCCTAGAAGGAAACCCTCTGTTATGAGGGAAATGTATTGCAGCTATGCATTATGACGAGCATTGTATTCTAAGAGAGGAGACTGTGAGAGAAAGAAGAGGAAGTTACAGTGGGTTTTGTTGTATGTTGTATCCCTTCATTTGTTTGATAATAATAAAGGAAGGACCTGGCAATTTCTCTGGTGGACGTAGCCCACACTGGTTGAACCACGTAAATCTATGTCTCTATTGTGTTGTGTATCTTCTGTGTTTTGTTTCCACATTTGTTTTATTTTACTGCTCCGTGGTCCTATTTTTATAACACTTACTGGGTCCACATAGCCCGAAAAATAAGTGAGATCCGTGATCTCAGCTCCGCCTGGGCGCTCCTTCCTCGACCAACGTGTCGAAGTCCAAAAGTGGGCCAACTCTAACCAATGTTTCCTTAAAACTTGGTCGAGGGCCAGCACACAAAAATAACCACAAACAAGACAAGCATGAAAAGAATAATAACTCTTATAAGTAGAAGAAGAGCCTCTACTCAAAAGGGGTTAGTGACTTGTCTAAAGAAAGCGGCGAAAGAAGTTTTGATAGCGATAGAGAAGAAACTGTTTTTATGGCAGTCGAAACAAAGATTAATGAATATAAATGAAAAGAAACAATGGATTCAGAAGAAGAGGATAATATTGAAACAAATGAGAAAGTGGATCTTGAATAACTCATGTGTGCCTTAAGTGAAATAAAAAATATTAGGAAAAAGAATTTGAAACAAAAGGAGAAGCTGCAGAAATATGAAGAAGAGGATTGTAATTCGAAATCCAAAATGTCACAAATTCTTGAAGAAACATAAAATAATATCATGAACCTAAAGGTTTAATTAGAATAAGAAATAAGGTTGAAATAAATGGTAAGAATATAGTTGAAGGAAAAGGAAGAAAATTGCGAAGATCTAGAATATGCAATTGTTTCCTTAAGAAAAGAACTAGAGAAAACAATTATTAAGTTGAATAAAAGCTTGAAGTTTGAAAAGAGTACTGAAACCTTAGACAATATCATCAATTGTCAAAGGTCTCCATTCATTAAGATTGGTCTTGGATATGATGTTGTTGTTGGCTCCCTACCTACACCTAGCCTTGATACAACCAAGGACGTTCTATTTGTTGCAGGAGGAGTTCAAACTAGTTTTCTAGAAGAACAACTTATTATTGATTGTGCCAAACATATTTATGCGTTGTCTATTCCTCACATGCCAACATTTGATCATATTGTTACAAATGACATTGTTGTTGATATGTCGGACTTTTCTACTCATGTAATCAAACCTGACCATGATCCTACTTCCTATAATAAACCAACACAAAAATATGTGCCCTATCATCATCCTCACCATAAAATTCGAAGGAATGGAAATCATGCTTTCAGATATTTGCAGAAGAGACGTGAACGATAGAATTGTGGACCAGTGCTGACTACTAGGATAGGTTGTGGTTCGATTGATGGATGGTTGTGGAATCATTTAACCAGATGTTTAATGACTTCATATACTTGTGTATCATCAATTGTACAGTCATGCAACATTTCTCTTACTTATTGATGACTGCCTTGGAAATGGTTGACCGAGGATCAATCTGAAATGATAGTTAACTGGATTTTTGATGGAGTAACCGTCGACTAGAATTTTTGGAAAGAACAATGTTAAATGAATCTAAGCTATCAAATAGGTTTTGGAGAGAAGCAGTCAACACTGCAGTCTACATTTTGAATAGAGGGAAAATCAGAGTCAACAATAACAAAACACCATATGAATTATGGAAGAGTATACCAACAACAATTAAATACTTCAAAATTTTAGGAAGCAAGTGATAGATAAAGAGAGATGATGAGGATTTGGGAAAAAATAACTCAGCTAGTGAAGGTATCTTTCTTGGTTATTCTTCAAGAAGAAAATCTTACAGATGTTACAATACAACATTGTGCAAAATCATAGAAAATGAAAATGTAAAAGTAGATGAAGTAGGACATCAGAAGGTGAGAGCACAAGTAAATGTTCAAACATATGACCCAATATGCAAAGAAGAAAAATAAGAAGAGGAAGAAGAAGAAATAGAACGCCAAGATACAAAGACACCATATAGATTTGTTCGAAAGAATCATTCAGAAAATCTAATTCTTGGTGATAAAGATATCTGAGTTCATACTAGAAAAAGACTAGAAAGTGCACCAACACATGAAAGCTTGTCCATGCTATCTAAAGTAGACCCTAATAATTTTACAGAAACCAACGAAGATAAGCAGTAGGTTGATGCTATGGAAGAAGAGTCGAATCAAATTGAGAAGAATAAAACATGCGAAATTGTTCCAAGGCCAACAAATAAAAATGTGATTTGAACAAAGTGGTTTTTAGGAACAAGTAAATTAAAGAAAAATGGTTACTCGACATTGAGAGGGGGGGATGAATCAGTGTCAGAAAACTTAGGACAATTTTCTACTCTTCACAAAGTAACTGAACAACAAATATTTATTTCATTTTCTCAATCAATATATATATTACAATAAATAATTTATTTATTTATTTAACTTGAATGAATACATAAGATCAATCTTTGAATATCATCTTCATACAATTATGAGAGACCCAACTCTCTATTACAAGACCCATCTTGTAGTTCTCAGATCCAACTGAGAAATGAGGAATCCAATCCTCATAACAAGTCCCAGCTTGTTGCTCTCAGATCAAATTGACATGTGAGGAATCCAATTGTAATATACCAGATATAAAAAATATGCAGAATGAAAATAAAATGATAGAAATGGTAGAATAACAACAATATAACCAGAATAATCACCACAATAACACTGAAATGATATAAGAATAACAACAGAAATAACACTTTGATTTTGAGAGCAATGTTCATGGGCCTCTTCGAGGGGGCAACCTCCAGTCAAGCAGAGCTCTCTTACAATAATCTCCAAGCTAGGGTTCTCATACCCTCGACTCCTATTTATAATAAATATGTCTATCAAAAGAAGAATCTAGAGGAAGATCCTTCTAGAAGCGGAAGCTTCTATTAGGTCTTCTTACATTCAACTTATTCTATTTTATTGCAAGGCCTTATTAATATTGACCTTTATTACATCCGAATATAATTTTCTACCTATGTGCGGGTTAGGACCCTAACATGTCCTCCCGCTTAAAAAAATCCTTGTCCTCAAGGCTTGAGATGTGGAAATTGCTGCAGAATGGTAGTTGGTTCCTAAGTGGCATCTTCTGGAGTTGTATCTTTCCACCGGATTAACACTTCCTTGATGGTTCTCTGACGCAGGCGACGCTCACGTTGGTCCAAAATTGCTTGTGGTTGTAGCCAAATGGATCCTTTTTTGGCTAACTCGAGAAGGTTGGTTTGAATTTGGCACTTAGTTCTGATCACCTTCTTTAAGCAGGAGACATGAAAAACAGGATGTAGCTTCGAATGACTGGGCAAAGCTAACTGATAGGCCACCTATCCCACATTCTTGAGAACTGTATAAGGACCATAACATTTGAGTTCTAGCTTCTGACAATTCTCGACCTTGAGGGAATTATGATTGTAAGGTTGCAGGTGAAGAAACACTTGATCCCCTTCTTCAAATCGATGTTCAGAGCGACCTTGATCTGCTTTTTGCTTCATACGATTTTGTGCCATGACCAAATTCTCTTTGAGGGTATGGAGAATAGCCTCTTGAACTGTAAGTGTTTGGTCAACTACCCGGACCTTCGAGACACTAGGTAAGTATGAGAGAACTGAAGGTGGATTTTGTCCATATACCGCTTCAAAAGGAGTCATGTGTGTAGTTGTATGGTATGAAGTGTTGTACCACCATTCAGCTAGGGGTAACCATTGAGCCCACTGATTTTTCCTTTCTGAGGAAAAATACCTCAAATATGTTTCCAAACACTTGTTGACAACTTCTGTTTGACCATCAGTCTGGGGATGATAAGTTGTACTGAGATGCAATTGGGTGTGTTGTAGCTTGAACAGTTCTTGCCAAAAATTTCTTGTGAAAGTTGGGTTGTCATAAGAAACAATAAAGTCCGACATGCCATGGAGATTGAAGACCTGATCCATGAAAATTTGAGCCACCGTGGATGTTGTAAACGGGTGTTGAAGAGAACATAAATGAGCATACTTGGAAAGGCGATTAACAACCACCATGATGACTGATTTATTTCCCGATTTGGGTAAGCATGTAATAAAATCCATAGAGATGTCCTTCCAAATAGCAGGTGGAATCGGGAGCGGTTGTAGTGTGCCCGAAGATTTGACTATTTATCCCTTGTTGCATTGACACACGTCACATTCGGCGACAAAATTATGAATGTCCTATTTCATACCATCCCCAAAAAAATAACGTTTGACCCTGTCATAGGTTTTGGTGAACCCGGAGTGCCCCGCTGTCAGTGTAGCATGAAGCTTAGAAAGTACCGTGGATTTAAGCTTTGATTTTTTTCTTAAATACACACAGACTTTGTATCGAAGCTCATCATGGAGCCAAGAGTACCCTAGGGAAGCTAGAACACTGGACTACAATTGTTGGATCAACTGCGAACTTTTGGGATCTTGTAGCCATTCCTGGTGAACAGCTTGGAGCCAATCTGGTACAATGAAGGAAAGAGAAAAAAGGGATCCTTCATCTTCATATTTGTGGGAAAGTGCTTCTGCAACCACATTTTCTTTGCCTTTCTTGTAAATGATCTCATAATCATAGCCAAATAGATTAGTTACCCGTTTTTGTTGTTCCGGGGAGGAAATGCGTTGTTCCAAAAAATACTTGAGGCTTTGATGGTCTGTCTTAATTTGGAAGCATTTCCCCAATAGATAAGGGTGTCGCAAAGCAGCGACATGGATAATAGCCAACATTTCCTTTTCATAGATAGATTTTCCTAGATTTCTTTCAGATAGTTGCTTCCTGGTAAAGGCCAAAGGCCGACCCTCTTGCATAAGGACAACACCAATTCCTTTCCCTGAAGCATCACATTCCAAGACAAAGGTCTTTGTGAAATCAGGAAAGACCAGGACTGGAGTGGTGCACATGGCCATCTTCAAGGTTTGAAAATCTTGAGTAGCAGCGAGAGTCCAAGTGAAAGAGTTATTTTTTAGGAGAGCAGTGAGAGGTGTTGCAATCTTTTTGTGATTCTTAACAAACTTGCGATAATAACCTGTTAAGCCTAGAAATCCATGCAAGATTTTGAGAGTCTTTGGGTGAGGCCAGTCTTGCATAGCTTCAATCTTCTTAGGATCCACCCTGACGTTGTCCTTTCCAACCAGATGACCCAAGTACTCTACTTCGGAGGCGCCAAAAGCACACTTAGACTATTTCAGGAAAAGTTTGTGCTGAGAGAGTAGATGGAGAACTCGATCCACATGAGCAATATGTTCAGTCCAGGTCTTGTTATAGATGAGGATATCATCAAAGAAAAATAAGATAAAATGACGGAGAAAAGGATGGAAGACCTTATTCATGAGGCTTTGGAAGGTGGAGGGGGTATTACACAAGCCAAAGGGCATGACCAAAAACTCATAATGGCCCTCATGAGTTCTAAAGGCAGTCTTGGGAATGTATGCCTCTTTCATACGTATCTAGTGGTAGTCTGAACAAAGATCAAGTTTAGTAAAGAATTGGGCGCCACTCAATTCATCTAGGAGGTCATCAATGACAGGAATGGGAAATTTGTCTTTAATGGTAAGTTTCTTGAGGGCACAAAAGTCAGGACACATTCGCCAAGAACCTTGTTTCTTCAGGACCATGACCACATGAGAAGAGTAGGGGATATTACTAGGGCAGATAACGCCTTCATTAAGGAGTTCCTAGACCATTTTCTCAATTTCATTTTTTTGGGAAAAGGGGTGATGATATAGATGAATATTGGGAGGAAGGATTTCGGGTTCAAGGGGAATGGAATGATCATGAACACCACGTGAAGGAGGGAGTCCCTAGGGAGTGAAAAATACCACTTGATGTTTAGAAAGGATGGCTTGGAGGTATTGTGGCACCGAGGGTGTTTCTATTGCTTGGATGGCATGGAGTTGAGCAATAACACCAGAATGACCCTTTTTGAGCATCTTTTCCATGAGATGGGAACTAATGATATCAGGTGAACCAGTGGTGATTCCTTGGAAGTTATATTGGTGGCCCTCATGGTCGAATTGCATGGTTAATTCCTTAAAATCCATGAGAATGGGACCCAAAGTCCTTAGCTATTCTGCACCCAACACAATGTCACACCCGCCCATGTCTATAGAAAACATATGATATTTTAGGGGGTAGTCACCAATTTGGACATGCACATTTTCACAATGCCCCCCACATTTCATGGAGCCACCATTGGCAATCATGATTTGGAAATTATTGATGGCATGGATGTAACAATGAGTTTCTTGGGCAATGCAGCGATGAATAAAATTATGGGTGCTTCCACTATCAGCCAGAATGATGACCTTTTGATGCTTGATGTAATTGATTATCTTGAGGGTTTGGGGAGCGGAGAATCCAGTGAGTGCATTGAGGGAAATGACCAGTTCTACTTCGGGAGGGGTTATGTCGGGGGTTTTAGGTGACTCAGACACAAGGGGAGTTTCAATATCCTCTTCTGAAATATCCTCGGAGATGGCCATAAACAGATTTTGTTCCTTACACTTGTGGCCCAGGAAATATTTTTCATCACAATTATAACAAAGGCCTTTGAGTTGGCGTTCAACCATTTCATCCCTGGTAAATTTTTGGATCTTTAGTGGAGTGGAGGGAGTAGTGGGATTTACTGGTTTAGGGCGAGGGATAAAGGAGGGTTTCTAGTTTTGAGAAGATACAACCTGTTGTGCTTCTTTAGCTCTTTTAGTAGCCTCCACCCAAATATGAGGCCAAGCCATGAGGACATGGGCCCGAATCTCATCCTTGAGGCCACTGATAAAACATTCTCGGAAAAAGGCATCAGACATGCCCTCTGTCCAAAAAGCTAGGCGCTTAAAGGTAGTTATAAAGTCTTCCATTGTTCCTAATTGTTTCAACTTTGTCAAATGGCCCAAATGGTTGGTGTGAGTGTCAAAGCATTCATAAAGCTCTGCAACAAAGTGTGTCCAAGCAATATACCCTTGACGAGAAGTTTTTCTCCATTTCCACCATTGCCAACGTTCTTGATATAGATGGAGAACACCATAGCAGAGTTTGGCCAAGTCATCTGTAATGTTGTATAAAGAGAAATAATGTTCCATTTGAGTTACCCAACCAGTGGGGTCTGAGCCATCAAATTTGGTCACATCCACCCATGGAAGGCGTAGGTCACGTTGAAAGTGATGGTTCTTAAAGTTATGGGAATGCGAGGAATGGTCACCTTCAGTATGTGGAGGTGATGAAGAGAAAGGGTTATCTGTAGGGATATGCAGTTTGGTGCAGAGTGACGAAAATACAGATTCAAGCTTAGTGGTGAGGTCTTGTTTGATTTCCTCCATTGAGGACTGCATGGTTGTATTGATGGTGACAACATTGGCACTGAGTTTTTTCACTTCTTGTTGGGTCTCGATGAGACTAGATTGCAAGGTGTTGAAGCAAGCTTCCAAGTCTTGGCTACGAGTATTGGCCATGAGGATGGGGGAACTGAAAAGGGGCGGGCGGGGTCAATTTTTTTTCCAAAAAATGATATCAATGAATGTGATAAGGGAGAAGAGATGAATCCAATGGAATAGGTCTCAAATAATGGTGAAATGCCCAAATGATTATTTTTTTTTACACCTGCGGAGTTATACTCCAATCTGAAGAATATTGCAGAGAGGAAATGCCCAAATGCTTAACCAGAAAGAAATGTGTATTTACTTGGCAAGCCGAACACATTTGCATGACAATAGATCTTGTCTGTTTTAATTTGTTTATGTTTCTGTCCCCAAGGGTTAGGTATTCAAGGGTTCTACAAAAAAGGGTTTTCCCTGTGCTATAGCTCTCTGATATACGTGTGGGGTCCAACAGTGGTACTCAACCCAATATCTCAGGGAACTAACTAAGGAGGATAGACCGTACCCTTAGCCGTACTACCTGACTACCCAGGTACTAGAGAGTATCTTCCTGAGTGTTGTTCTCAGTGGCACTATAGCAGTCTGGCGACCGATCAGTTTATCTAAAGAGGGCTTCAGGAAAGCTAGGTTGATCCATACACAGGTGTTGTTTGATGCGTTGCCACTCGAAGGGGTTCCAACAGGGGTTACAAGGGTGGCCAATAGATGTGCACTTAAGAACCACTTGTATTTCCTGTGTGTATGAATACCTCAATCGCGGGTTTAAGCGCATAATGACAGATATTTGTGGCTTAAAGACGTCGGAATACGTCTCTACCCTAAAAAACAATTACCCACAATTTATGCCAAGGAAAGTGATCTGATACCATTTGTAATATACCAGATATAAAAAGTATGCAGAACAAAAATAAAATTCTAGAAATGGCAGAATAACAACAATATAACCAGAATAATCACCACAATAACACTTAAATGATATAAGAATAACAACATAAATAACACTTTGATTCTGAGAGCAATGTTCACGGGACTCTTCGAGGGGGCAACCTCCAGTCGAGCAGAGCTCTATTACAACAATCTCTAAGGTAGGGTTCTCATACCCTCGACTCTTATTTATACTAAATATGTCTATCAAAAGAAGCATCTAGAGGAAGATCCTTCTAGAAGCAGAAGCTTCTATTAGGTCTTCTTACATTCGACTTATTTTATTTTATTGCAAGGACTTATTAATATTGACCTTTATTACATTGAATATATTGTTCTACCTATGTGTGGGTTAGGACCCTAACACCAATCCTCATACAAGACCAGCTTGTAAAAATGCACCAACCTGATAGAATGAACTTTCATTCAATCCATTATATATAAATATATATGCTTCGAAAAATTCAACTACAATCTTCTCACAATTCCTTTTTGTTTATATAGTCTTCCAACTTGTGTGATTTTGAATCATTGTGTCTTTTGATATTTGAACCATTGTATCTTTTCATTTAAAATGATAATCTTTAAACTTTAGTTAATATCATTTTCCTTTTTATTTCTTTATTCATGTTTTCATGATTTAACTCTCTTTCAATCATGATTGTGTATCGGTTCGTTTGTCCTTGTGAGTTGATCACAGACATGGATCAACTCATTAGATCATACTCATGCTTCTACTGCATTCTCGTTTCACCAATAGATCATATTCGATCTTTTAACGATTATCTGTGTTGTTCTGGTGTAAATCATTGTCGAATGAAACTTGTATGAGGCGCTTCCTTCAAACCATATGATCATAGGCGTAGAATCACGAGCTTATATATTTAATCATTGTATTATATTTTTCCTTTATTTATTATTTCATATGATCAACGATGGTGATCAGACACTAGACCAAACAAGCACTTTATCAGAATCAACGGTCACGATTCAATCTTCTGATAAGATTGACGGATGTCGGAACTTCGACACTTCGCCCTTCAGAACTTTTGGGCTTGAAACCTTTCAAAACTTCCGAATCA
>SNQJ01S0009763.1:189092-207073 GCA_010110895.2 Picea sitchensis | reverse complement strand
TTCAATAGGAATATTGGGCATTTGAAAGTCTATTTCTGGTAGCTTTAAAGGGGTATTATGAAATCACCTCCTTCTTGAGTATTTCTCTATTTTGTTGAGTGTTGCAAAGCCATTGATAGGATTGATGAAGAATATAAAGAAGCATTATTACATGAATGAAACCCTTCATTTTTATTTTTTTCAATGGAGTTTTTAGGGAGTTCATTCTCCCGAATATTTGGTGCTTCTCGTTTCTTTTTGAAATTACAAAAAAGGTGGGCCATGCTTAAAATAAGCAACAATTTTCTTGAATATTGAAAATAAATCGGTCCCTAGTATGGTCGCCAAAAATGTTGATGCTTGAATTCATTAGGACCGAAACGACAACCTCACAAGGATACAAATCCCCTTTCGTTTTTATAGAGGTGGTACTCCTCTTTGTTTCAAGATTTTCTTAGAATTCTAGATTTTCAAAATAATATATATTCAAAGAAATATAAATATTGCAATAAAATAAAAAGTTTTGTTTTTAAAGAGATTTCCTAAGAGATGACCAGGAACCTCACACAACACATATTAAAAAAAAAAAGCAAAATTTTCTCACATCCATCATAGTTAAATTAAATGTTTCAGATCACATAAAATAAAAGAAAATGGTATGCATGCATAAGAGAAATTTAATAGAGTAAACACATTTGTAGCTCAAATAAATAAAATGATAGATCAATATCAAATATTTTATACTCAAAACATAGAGTTATAAAACACCGTCAAAATTGATCCTGAAATAGTTCTCTTGGGATTTTTGAAAAATATAGAGTCTATTACAAAGATTTGAAATTTAAATGTGTTTGTCCTTAGGACTGGGATTTTGGCTCTCGTGGACCATAAAGAAAATAAAAACAAGAAGCAAGTTGTGGAAAAAAGATGGTGGACGATGACAGAGTAGAAAGACCTGGAAAGAAGCCATGAAGGAGTTATCAGATTTCGGTTAAACCTTTCTAGTCAAAGAAACAGAGTAACTAGATGAAAAACTGATAAATAAAGAAATATGTGATAAACATAAAATTACTATGATGGTCTCTCTCCTTGTTCACTTACTTTTTGTTGTCCTTTTATTTTCCTCATTGACGGTTATAGGAACCATCTCAACTGTTGATTCTTGGTCTTCTTTAGTTAATTTATCAATTGTTTTTTTAAACCAATCTTCAATGCAATTTTTCATTGGTGCAACATTTATTTCATGTCTTATTTTGATATTGAATAATTCACCTTCCAAGTCTCTTAAGTCATGATAAATTCCATGTATTGCCTCTTCAATATCTTGATTTTTCACAGAATAATCAACCAACCAATTATCTATTTCTTCTTCATTATATTCAATTATGCCATAAAAAAATTTAGCTGATAATCCCTTTAATATCTCAACTTGTTCATCAAATTGTTGCTTTGTCATAAACATTGAATTTAGAATTAACTTAGGGTATTGTACCTCATCAGTGCTTCCTGCCAGATCTATCTGTGTGAATCTTTTAAACAATTCTTCTCTTTTTACTATGGCTTCGTTGCATGCTTGGACAATGTTATTCAAACTCTTGATATTTTCTTTCCAACAAGAATTTAGTTGTTTAATTCGACTTGGAGAAGGGAGATCCTCTTCCCTTATTTTCAATTATGTTATGTTTGAGACTTTTATTCCAAATGGAAAGACAACATCGGTGTAGAAACCTTCTTCATTCTTTAAATCAACTTGCAGATACTCATGAAAATCATGTTCCCTTGAGCCGAAAGAAACAATATTTTTTGATACATCCCATGCTTACATTATCAACGACATTCTCTTTTTAATGTTTTTCTCTACATAACTTCGAACTGTTGTGAGTAAACTAGAAGATCATTTTAACTTAATAGCGCGTGTAGTTGGTTTAACCATTGAAAAATGACTTGTCAGGATTGAAAGAGGCATTAAGGCATTTTCCAAATCTATGATCCTTTATTTTAACTTAGCATTTTCATCTTCCAAACCATCAATAGAATCGTCAAGAGCATCCCCGATTGCCCTGTGGATTTTGGAAATTTGGGATGGTCGCATGTCTTTCAAGTCGACCTTTGAGTGAGACTTTCCTTTTTTATTCTTCTAGTCACTTCTTTCTACAATCAAATTTTTAGACTCTTTATAAAAAACAACACTTTGAAAAGTGAAGGATTCTTCTTCACTAAAGGTCTCATTTGAAATGACTTCCAATAAAGAATTTTGTTGAGCCATATTTTCTCTTTGTTCCATTGCAGGAAATATTTTCTCAATATCTACTTCTAGCTCCATGTTCTCCAGATGAAATCTTTGGATGTCATTTTCTATAAGATTATCCTCTTCCTCTTGCACTAAATTCTTCCTTTTCTTTCTCACATGGAGCTTATGTGAACTCTCAATTTTCCCAGGGGGGCGATTCTTTTCTCCCCCTCCACTTGAACTATTGTTTATAACCTTTTTATCTAGGTGGATCGTTGGAGCATTGCTCTGGGATGTGGTATTCTTGGGAGTAACAATTGGAGACTGAACACTTATTTCATTGGGACCTTTTTCCTTTTTCTTATAAAAATCATTACTACTGAGTAATGTTTCTAGGTCACCAACATCGTGTATAGGAGTACTTTGGTTGTTACCTTCTTCCTCTTTGTTCAAGATAGTATGGATGAAAGAATTATTGAATCCCATCGAAAGCATATGTCCTACAAATATTTTGTTTGGATCAAACCCTTTTATCTTTTCAACATACTTTAAATTCACATTGTTGAAATGATTTGCAAACTCGTCAATTTTATTTATATTTCTAAACATGAAATCACAAATCTTCCATGGCAGGGGAATAAATTGTTTTTTCCTTTTTTCATGGAAAAAATGTAGCCAGAAGTTGTATTGCCTTGCCACCTCTGTAATAAATAGTTTGTCAGATACATGATACGGGAGTAAAGAAGGATTTTATTTTGAGAAGAATATCATTATGACACCATGATTCTCCATTTGTTCTATTGTTACTTTTTTCTCTAAGAATCAGTTAGCTTGGTCAGATATCCTTGAAGTATTTTCACCCAACAAAAACCTTTTAAAGACTAAAACAAAATCATTATAAACTTCATAAAAATATAGAGGGGTCTTATGTCTCCATAGTGCCTGATACCAGAAGGTAACTGGATCTATTTCACAATTCACCATCTTATTTGTGGTTAAATTTGGGAATTGATAACAATACACAATAGCAAATATCAGATAAGAAGCGAAAAAGAATTTTTAGTCCTTTTTATAATGTGATAACTGGGACGATATTTCGATAGAAATTAGTTTTCCCTAGTGAAATATGGCTTGTTCTTTCACTGTAAAATAAAAAATATATAAAGTCATGTGAGAGATAGAAGAAACGCTTTCCTAACTTGTCAACCTCGTAAACAACCATGAAATTTATCGATAGGGGTTTTTAAAAGATTCAACCTGGATCTTGGTTATGTCTTTTGGAATAGATGTAGGATTCTCCAAATATTCAGGCAGGAGGTCAAACCCATTTTTATGTTTCTTCAAAAAATCTCTACAGTCTTCTCCTTTGAAAGCAAGCGTCGGCTCTGGCAGCTTTAACATCTTGCGAAAAAGTTGTGATCAAAGAGAAATCAGAGAATGATATTGGAGTTGTATAATTCTTTGACTTGGCATGTACTTGTCCACACACCATGCAACAAGTTATTTACAGTAAAAAACCTCAGGAACGCACCCAGCGCAAGAAATTCCAGATGCCCAAATTATGTCTTTCTGTGCAGGAGGAGAGGGGTAGTATGAATATGCCCTTGACCACTGGAAGTTCTAGTCTTCATGACCAAAGATATTTATAGTATCAACACAAAATTGTTGTCTAACTGATGCTGCCATAAGTTGACGAGAGTATTTCTTCAGCTGGATAATAACCTCAAATAAATATTTTCGGAGAGATGA
Source organism: Picea sitchensis (assembly GCA_010110895.2). NCBI lineage: Eukaryota > Viridiplantae > Streptophyta > Pinopsida > Pinales > Pinaceae > Picea > Picea sitchensis. Next base: position 203,115 of record SNQJ01S0009763.1, on the reverse strand, counting down.
TGATAATTTAATCCCTTGGAAAATGGAGATTTAATGAAATTTGATGAGTAATTCCTCGATACTTTCGTCATTAATGGTGATATTTTCGGAGCATGCACAATAATTGTTAACATTAAGCAACACTTAATGCATATCGGGAAAAGCAAGAGAATGGCGGGGACGGATGAGAGTGAGTTTGAATGTGGAGATTTTCATGAACCCACCAACCCAGGAACTCGTGAACCTACAGTTATGGATGATCAAAACTATGTTAAGTGTAGAAAGACAGTCAGTCGGACTTGCATGCGGAAGGAATAAAATACTTTAGGGCTCAGTACCCGCGAAAAATATAATGGTCAAAATGTAGATCACAGAATTTGGGGTGCAAAGTGAAGATCACAGAACTTGGAGGATGAGGGATTGAACCCACGAACCTGCGAAATTGAAAAAAATGGCTAAGTGTAGCAGTGGACTTATGACATGGGAAAGTGGATGAAGATGAAGGTTTGTGAACCCTTCGATCATTGAAATGTGATTAATTATGGTAAATAGAAAGGGAGAGAAGAATGGATAAAAGAAAGGGAGAAACAAGGGGAGGTGTAGAAGAGGAAAAATAAATGGAAAAAAGAAGTTGGGAAGATAGAACAAGGAAGGAAAACCCGGAAATAGGAAATGATCTCAACAAATCGCTCCAAATGTGGGATTATAACCCCGTTTGGGTTGTCAAGAATCCGAAATCTTCATGACCAGGTGCTTCCATCCATTGGGCTATGGATTCAAAAGTTAAGGATATACAAACTAAGTAAAAGAAAAATTATGTACAAGGAAATGAGAAAATTTTAGGCGAATAAACCTTTCAAATATTTCCCATTAATAGGAAACATTAACATTTTACCCTTCATATCTTTGAGCATATAAGAATTAAAACCCATGATATTTTCAATGATGTATGGTCCAATCCAAAGTTCTTCGAATTTTGTGTGCGTCGATGGTTTCTCCTTAGCTTTGTTCCAGAGTAACACCGGTTCACCCTTTTGAAAATTATTTACGATTGCATTCTGATCAAAATATATTTTGATACTTTGTTATCTCTAATAAGTTCTATTTAAGGCTTTACTTTGTTCTTCCTCCAATTTCAATAACTGGTTCACTCTCTTTTTCATAAATGAACTATCTTTTGCATCCTCTATATTAACTGTAAAATTCAAGGCATTTAGCTCGATGCTAATTGGAATTTTTTCTTCTTTCCCATAAACCAATGTGTATGGAGACATCCTAGTGATGTCTTTCAGAGTCATTATGCTCGCCCACAAAGCATTAGTCAACTTCAAATTCAAATTCCTTTGGTTCTTATCAATAGTTTTCTTCAATATCTGAATGAGTGTCTTATTAATGGATTATGCAAGACCATTCCCTTGTGAATAATAATTTGATGATTTCCCCATAACAATCTCATATTCTCCACAAAATTATGTAAATTTTGAAACAATGAAAATCAAGCCATTATCAGTGATGAATTTTTATGGGACACTGAACCTTGAAAAAATATTATCTTTGAGAAACTTAATCAACTCTTCAGAATCAACCCTTTTTAATGCCACTGCTTCTGGTCACTTTGTAAAATAATCTATAGCAGTGAGGATATACGTATGTCCTTTTCTTGAATTTGGATTTATTGGTCCAATGACATCAAGTCCCCATTGAGAAAATGGTTGTTCTACAACTATAGGTTGTAATTACATTGCGATTTTTTTCATTTTCCCTTAAAATTGTTGACAAGATACACACTTCCTTATGGTAGCATATGAGCGTTTAAAAACTTATGACCAATAAAACCCAACTCTTATTATTTTATAGGCGGTGGCGGTAGGAGAAAAATTTCCACCACATATTCCTTCATGGAATTATTTCATCAATTCTTGAGCTTTCATTTCATCAACACATCTCAACAATATACCATCATAGTTCCTCTTGAAAAATATATCAGCAATCAACACATATTGACTCGACTTCATTTTCAATGTTCTCCGCTCTTTAGGGTTCATGGAGACTAGAAATTGTCCAGACCTCAAGTAAAATACAATATCTCTATACCACTCTGAATTTTCCATCGGTTCTCCTAATGAGATTGAAATCATTCCATCCAAAGAATCATTAATTGCAATGAGATTACATAAACCATGTCCTTTAACAACCTTTAAAAGTTTAATTTCAATAATGTATTCTTGAATCTTTTCCAACTAGTTTTCCCATTTTCCTTCTCTCAATTGTTGATTTAAAAGAATCTTCACAGGAGAGGATGGAACATAAGTAATTACATGAGAATTGATTATATAAGTCTGAAAGTGCGCCATCTCTTTCAAAAGAGATAGGTCTTGCTTCTCCAATTCTAAATATCTCAAGTCATAATCATGAAGGGTCTTGATCATGAAGCTAATTGACAATTCTTCACCCTTGGTATTCCTCCGAGTAAGAATAGATGCAACAACCATTTATGTGGCGAACGAATAAATGATGAAGTCTCTTTGAAAATCGGGGCTAATGAGGACTGGAGCTGTAGTGATTTTTTTTTTATATTATTAAAAGCTTCTTGTGTATTTGTGGTCCATTCAAACCTTTGGTCCTTTTTCAACAATAAATTGATCGATTTCACAATACTTGCATAGTTAGGGAAAAATATTTGTACAAAGTTGATCTTTCCAAAGAATGATTGAACTCCCTTCTTAGATTATGGGCGGTTGAGTTCATTTATATCTTTAACTCTTTATGGATATATATAGATTTCTTCCTTGCACACAATATTAACCAATAGTTTTCATTGAGTTACAACAAATAAACATTTATTTGGATTTAAGGAAACACCATATAACCTACACCTGTCAAAAAAATTCCTCAGGTGATGAATGTGATCACTCCTTCTTTTTTAGTGTACTATTAATTCATCTTGATAATCCACCATGAATTTTTCTATCAACCCCTCAAAATCATGATATATATCCTTCTTAATTGTAGCTCCTACATTTTTAAAACAAAGGGCATTAGAGCATATGCATATGTATCCTAAGGTGTTATGAAAGTTGTCTTTGCTCTGTCTTCTTTAACAACCTATACTTGATTATACCCAGAAAAACCATCTAACATGGACATGCAGGCTAATCCTGTGTCTTGTTGGAGAAGAAAGTCCATGTTAGGCAAAGGATAATTATCCTTTACACTTCATTTGTTAATATCCCTTAAATCTACAGACATTTGGATCTCCCCAGTCTTTTTTCTTACTATCACAGGGTTTGAAAGCCAATCAAAATGTCTGATGGGGTATATTATTCCAACCTTCTTTAATTTCTCTAATTCAATCTTTACCAGTGATTTTAATTTGGGGTTGATTGTCCTTATCTTTTGCTTGACATTTTCCCCTTCTCTCAAGGGAATAATATGTTGAAATATTGTTTTATCATAGCCTTCAAAATAATCATAACTCCATGTGAAAACATCAAGATATTCTTTAAATAATGTGACATATTGATCAACTTCGTCAATTGTGCAATCAACTCCCAAATTGACGTATTTTGGGGAACTATCAGTTCCAATATTAATTTTTCTTGTTTCTTGGAACTTTTAAAGCAATGCTTCTTCCAGGAGGTTTTTAGCACGATCGTCTCTTGTAAAAAGAGACTTATATTGAATACAATTTCCCAAGACAACAGTTATGTGACTGTCCTCATCTTCATCACCATTCATCAAAAAAAATTCTAATTCTTCATCATTCTAAAATACTTGTAAATACTCTTGATTATTAGGTACAAAAGGTTGGAATATTCTTTTTACACGAAAATATGTTTTTCTCTGAACATCATCCAGGTTTGACAGTGAGGCTACCAAAGATAATGAATCTTCCTTCTAATTTTTCTCCCTTGGGACAAAAGAAATGTTGAAAGAGATGAAGGCTTACATCAATTCATTAACTCTTTTGAAATATAACTCGAGTCTTTCTTTTTTAATATTATAGCTCTGGGTAACTTGATTTATCACCAAATTTGAGTCACATGTCACAATTAGATGTTCTATCTTCATTTCTTATGCGAGAATCATTCCCTGAATCAAAGCTTTGTATTCTACCTCATTATTAGTGCATGCAAATTCAAGTCTGATAGCATGTGGATGCACAATATTTCCTGGGTTTACAAGGAAAATTCCAACTCCACTCCTAAAACTTGAGCAAGCTCCATCAAATGACATCCTCCAATAACCTTCAAACTGATGCTTTTGATTCTCCATATCTTTTGAATTTGCTCCATGTCCTCAATATGATCCATGTCTAGGATAACATAATTTCTTATCCCAACGTCTATGTCATCTTCCATTAGTTCATTATTCTTATTTTTGAAAGAAAAGGGTCTCTTGTGTTCACGAGGGACCTTAATCATTTCTTCTTTTTTATCTGGTAGCATCATGCAACTTCCATCATTCATTATGTATCCCCCGATCATACATGACCAATCTCTTCCTAAGACAACTCCATATGCAGGAGGAAGGTCTACCACAACAATATTGAAAACTGTAATAATATGGGGAGCCGTCGTGATCCAAGCATACAAATATTTGACTTCGCCATAAGCTAGCACTTGTCTAGAATCAATTGCCTATATACTTTCACCAGTCTCATAATATTTGGTGCAACAGATGCCTAATGCCTCCATGACCACCAGTGGCATAATATTATTGGTTGCGCCTGATCTGTATTATTTTCGGCATGAAATGAGAGCGGAGATATAATAAAGAAATTCACAGAGATATCGCGGATATCTAATAATATAACATAAATGTATCAGAGATGCAACCATAAATACAGAGATACAGTAATACACTATTTCTATTAATGAAATAAATGTACAGAGACTGTAAAAATACAGAGTGAAAGACTCGCTAGAATGGTGGCAGCTTATCTCTGAGAAAAGATGTGACGGCTACTCACATTCGCAAGAAGATAATGAAAATGAGGCTCTGAAGTCCTTTTTACAATAAACAGGAATGCCAAAGACCCTAGACATCCAAAAACCTAACCCTAGGAGATGAAGCGCCAAAAGTAATGTGGGCCCCGTTTGGGTAAGTTAGTACATCAACTTCCCGGGATCGTAACTTTTGCATACGATCTTTGTTTTAGGCATATAATAGCTCGTTGGAAAGGTATCGTCGAGGAGATTCATTTTGGGGGATTACTATTCCTTTGGCTATAATTGAGAACCTCAATCTCGAAAAACCTTCATTTAGGCCCTCAAAATGGCCCCGGAAGTTAAAACCTGCTAAAAATAGTAAATTGCCAAAATTGCCAGATAATTGTTTTGAGCCATTTGGAAAAGGTGGGTGGCCACCGATATCCACCTGGATCAATCCTCCCTCCTTAGTAATCAATGGTCTCCATTGCGTTGAGTTCCCRGGGGAGAGGTAAAAGYGTTTGTTTAATCTACATCTTGGTGGGTTGTTTGTCTTGCTGGAGACGTCGTGYTGCTCAGTTTGTGGAAATMTGTCACGAACCTATTGAGGTTGAGTCTGTTCAACAAGTCRAGATACATGAGAGGAAGGTGTGCAGAAGGAATCTTTGCGCTTTGATGCAACCTTGTCGACTTGCTTCTRTTGGATAGAAGGTGCAGTGGGCGAGGTTGTAGTGGTTGCAGTGTCCTTTTGTTCYCCTTTTGAAYAGATTGTGAAGAAGTTGAATTTTGCAGTATGAGATACTTAMTTGYGACACTTTTTAGGTGGAACAATAGTTGGAACTACCTCTGGTATTCTGTAGAGATGACCCCCCAAAGTAACAATGACAGTACGGGGTCGAGACTCATAAACAACATGGCGTCTCCACATATATGGTTGGCCCAAGAGAACATCACAGACATCCAGTGGGGAAACATCACATAATACCTCATCCTTGAAGGGTTGGATGCCATATGACAATCGACATTGTTGGCTGACATGGAGATCTCATCCTTGTCGAAGCCACCCAATGTTGTATGTCTACGAGTGTGGTGTTGTCGACAATCCCAATTGTTTGACAACCTCTGTTGAGATGAGGTTTTTCTGGCTTCGGCTATCAACAATAAAATGCAGCGGGGTCCCCTTCACCCACATATATGAATGAAAAAGGTGCTCCCCCTCTTCAGGATCTGTTGGTTCTTCTGGTTGAATTGTTGTGGTCGGGACAATAGCAGTGGGGTCTATGTCAATGATCACAGCATTAAACCCATATAAGGAACTGAATTGAAGCAATAACAACAACAAACCATAACAAGAGAAGTGATAATAGAGCTCGACAATCTCGCCTACGTCTTTGGGCCTTTGTCTTAGTGGGTGAGGCTTCTTTATTTATGTTCAAAACTCAATAAGTACATCACAGCAGTTCCAAAAGGCTACAAGACTGATCTGGTCTTAGTCTCCCAAATCTCAAGAACCCAACAGAAGAAACAACACTCAAAATGGATGACCGGAGCTCCCAGAAATGGCCCGCAAAGGTGCTCTCCTCAACAACTTCCCTGCATAAAAATGGATTTGGCTTGGCTTTCCTTCAGCATAAATCTGTTATGAATGTCCTTCCATGGCCTCAAGAAGGCTTGGTTTATATAGATCTGAATTTGGTTATCATCCCCCAACTTCCTCCCAAAATATGGCCTCAAAAAGGGCCCAATATCCCCTAATAATGGGCAAAATCCTCTATTAACAAGCCAAAAATCAATTACAAATCCAAAACCATAGCATAAAAACCCATTTTTCATAAATATTGGGCATAAGCCCCTTATACCCAACATGCACCCCTTTAATAATGTTCATATGGAGAGACATGTGGCCAAGCACCAGCCTAAAGGGCTGTGCACTGGTCCCTTTCCCGAAATCTGTGATCACATGGCCCAAATGCATAAAACCACACCCTAATGGTGCACCCCCTCTTAGAGTTTAGCGCCAAATATAAAGAACCAGTCCTGTGGCATAGAAACCAGACTGGAGGCTGGGTGGTATAACTGTGTGTGTATGGTGGAAGGTGTATGGCACCCACACCCTTTTGGAGTTGTGGTTATAAGGTGTGTTGAATTTGTGGGCTGGGGCTTGGCCCCAACCCCCCCTTTCCGCCCATTATAGATTGTATAAATTTTAAATAAATTAAAATGGGTTATAAAACTCCAGCTCCAATGTGGCGTGTTGGTCAATGGACCTTTACCAAAGCGCTTGTCTCCTCCAACAGGTCACGGGGTCGAGACCCATGATCTCCATAAAAAAATTCCATTCAACTAGTGATGGGGTGCCACATGGCACCCTTTCATTGGTCCTCAATGATGCCACTTGTCAACATTGTATTGGTCACTGTCACTTCCTAGTCACCCTACTGCCTATGCTGCCACATGTCACTTTGTTTTAACTGGAATTAGAGGTAAAGTTGGGACTTTTTGTTTACATGTAAACAACTGACAGGGAATACAAGTTCGGACTTTGGTGTTTACATATGTGAATAGTTTGGGCCAGTAATATCCATCTCTTAAGATTTTATAAGTTATGGCTCGCCAAGCATGGTGTCCTCCACACACTTCCTCATGGAACTCATCTATAACTTTTTAGTTTCGGTCTCGACTAAACAACTCAGCAAGAAACCCAGGGGATCCTTCCAATATAATTTTTCGTCTATAATACAATATTTTATAGCATGTAGCTTAAGTGTCCTGGATTTAGATGGGGTTTATTTACTGGGAAATTGAAGAGTCAATAGGTAAGAAACAATATCGTGGCACCAGACTGAAGAAGAAAATTTGTCTTCTATCTCTCTCAACCGTAGGTGTAGCGAAATCGAGTTCATTTATCTCTAGGAAATCCTCGTCTTCTTGCAGCTGATTTATTCCGAGTGCCTGCAAGTTTGATTCAGCTAGCAATTTATCCAGACCTTGGCCTTTAATGAGTTTTGTTGGTTTGAATTCAAGATCGAACTTCTGAATCTTAGCTAGCCATCTGCCTCTTCTCCCATCACTATCTGTCTCAACCAGTATGTCTTTGACAGAGCTTGTAAGAACATAGGCTATGGTCTTCAAATGTAATACATACATTCTGAAGGCCTTGAGAGCCTTTACCATTGCGTAAGCTTGTTTTTCTAGTATATTGTATTTCAACTCAGCATCTCTCATACTTTTACTGAAAAAAGAAATGGGTTGTTCAAAGCCTTCTTCGTTTTTTTGTAACAATACAGCTGCGATAGTGTGTTCGGAAGTGAAGGAAAAAATCAGAAATTATTTTGTGTAATCAGGACTTGCCAAGACTGGCACTTCGTTGATAACTTTCTTGATTCATTGAAAAGATGATTTGGCTTCACTTGCCCACTTCGTCTCACTGTTCTTTTTCAACATATCTGTGATCAACTTCACAATTTCGGCGAAGTTAGGGATGAATCTTCTCAAGAAATTTAGTTTTCCTAAGAAAGATTGAATTTGTTTTACATTTCTAGGGATGTTTATAGTATCTATTGACTCAATTCTTTTGGGATCGATTTTGATTTCGTATTTAGACACTATATGACCTAATAGCTTACCTTCTTGCATAGAGAAATGAGATTTTTTGGGATTGAGGGACAAACCAAATTTACGACATTTCTCGAAAGTTTGCTTTAGGTGCACTGGATGTTCTGCATCAGATTTTGAAAAAACAGTCAAATCATTGAGACAGATAACAACAAATTTATCTCTCTCACCCATGAAGGTGATGTTCATGGCTCGCTGGAAGGTTGCCCCTGCATTCATCAAGCCAAAAGGAATTTTATTGTACATGAAGGTACCCCAAGGGGTAGTGAAAGCCATTTTTTCCTTATCATCTTGGTGTACTGCGATCTGATTGTAACCTGAAAAACCATCAATCATCAACATTTTGTTAGCTCCAACTACTTTCTCTAAAACGTGGTCCATTTTAGGCAATGGGTAATTGTCTTTGAGTGATGATCAGTTCAGGTTTCTAAAATCAACACACAGTCTAATTTCACCATTTTTCTTTCCTACTGGGACTAAATTAGCCACCCACACAGAATATCTTAGTGGGACGATAATTTTGGCGTCCAAGAGTTTTTTTACTTCTTTTTCTATTATTGGTAGCAGCATAGGGTTTATCTGTCTGAGTTTTTGTTTAAAAGGCTTGACATCAAGTTTCAAAGGAATTTTATGTTCGATTATAGAAGTATCATAAGTTCTCAATTCGTCATAAGACTAAGTGAAAACATATTTATATTTTTTAAGCAACTCGACGTATTTACTTTTGGTTTTTTGGGACAAGTATTTGGATAGTTTCACCAACAGAGGGTTTTCTTTGGTACCTATGTAACAGTCCTCAACCTCTTCAGGATGAGGTTGTAAAGTGGATCTTAAAGGGATATCATCTTGATTAAATAACCTTTCCAGGGGAATCAGGCCCTTGGGGATCTGGTTATTTTTTAGAACAAGCATTCAATGATTGGTGATTTTATCATGGAATTCTTGGGGGTCCTCCCCTTCCTGCATGATCCAAACAGGATCATTTTAGTTTTCTTGGTCGGCATGCGTTTCGAAAAACTCGTCTATTGATTCGAAAAATTTGCACAGTTGTTCATCGTCCGCAAAAACTTGCCAATGTTGTATGTTATTGGGCATGGAAGGTCGGTGTCTGATTTTTATATGGTACTTTAGTTTGAAAGCGGTGGGAGGTGTGAATGTTGAGGTTGCTTTGGCTAACGCATCAGCCTGTTGGTTTTCAGTTCTTGGAATGTAGTGAATTTTGACAGAGGAGAAGAATTTTTTGATCAGATCCCAGACGCAATTCATGTAAGACCTCAACCTAGGATGTTTGGCCTGGTACTGTCGGTTTACCTGTTTTACGATTAGCTCGGCGTCACCAAAGATTTCGAGGTTTTTTTTTTTATTCTCCTAGCGGCTTCTAACCCTAACACTAAGGCTTCATACTCGCATACATTATTAGTATGGTCCACATTCCACTGTAGTCTATAGGAAAATGGGATTACGAATTGATTATCAGGGACCACAAGGAGTGCCCCAGCTCCAGCTCCAAAGTAGGATGAAGTGTCATCAAAAAACATCTTCCACAGACCAGTGCTATATACATTTTTTAAATTTTTTTCTTTTTCTGTTTTTTCTTCTATACAACTTTCATCTATACCTAAATCAATATCATGATCAATGGATAAAATACAATTACCTAAATATTGATCTGCAATATATACAGGGTGGTTATTCAGGTTACGCGGATCACTTACCATGAATGCTAACCTGGTTTCTCTGTATAGGCGTGTGAACTGTCCTCCAAAAACTAGAATCATAGCATATGTCATGTCAAGCTGGAGAGATCCTCCAAGCTTGGCGCCCCAGGATCTGGATAACAGCATACCATATTTCGGAGGGATATCGGCGACCACTACGTCCATGAGAATACTTTTCGCAGGTATTTGTGCCAGATTTACCACCAAGTCTTTAATCATGCCTATACATTTAACTTTTCTTGAATCGAATGAATATAAATCTCCATAGGGACTAGTGATTTCGAGACCCAATTTTTCCATAATGGATTTAGGAATTACATTGTGGGATGCTCCAGAATCGAGCATACAGTTATGGAGTAGTTGGTCGAACAAGGTTAGCATGGTATAGAAGGGGGAAACAGTGTCTTTGGCGCCTTCGAAATGTGGACCAAAAACTATGTTCGTCTTTTCATCTTCTAAGTTAATGACATCGGCTTAGATTTCATCTTCTGAAAAAGTAATCATCTTGGTAATTTGTTTTCTGTAGATTAGGTTTTCTGCCAGCTCGACAAGAGGTATGAGGATCTTGATTTTATTGATTTCATTTTCCAGATTAAAATTCCCCACAATTTTGTCGTTCTCTATGGTTTGGGCTTCGATCCCCTTCTTATTAGCTTTCTTTTTTGGTGAAGGTTTTGTTTCAGTTGCAGGATCTTTCACTTTCTGTGTTTTGACTGTGGGTGTTTTAGCTGACTTAGTCTTGGTAGGTTGTGTGTCCGTGATGTTAGTTTTTTCAATCTGCTTTTCAACATTTTTTGAAACTGTCTCGTCTGTCTCGCCCCTCAGTAAGATCTTTTTCGTTTGGGCGATTGCGAAACTCCTATTTCTAGGTCTTAGATTGTACTTCTGGTGAAGCTCAGCCATTATACCATCTGCAATACCCTAGTAGGTCAAATTTTTATAAGTACTGTTGTTTATGTCATTTTCCAATCTATTTTCTTTATTTAAGGATTTTTCATAATCTTGTCTCGATAAATAGGGTTGTGGATCATCATTGCCTAGATTGTTTATATCTTCCTCTAATTCCTCAAAATCTTCTAAGTCTTCCTCTCCAATGAAGTTTTCACTCTTGAAGGGGGTTGGGATTTTTTTATCTTCATTCTTAATCTATCTTTGTGGGGCTTGAGGATTGGGATTCCTCCTAAAATCCTTTCTGGGAAAATCGTCATGTTTTGTTTGATCTAATTCCATTTTCGAAATCTTATTAGACAGTTCTTTAATTATTCTAGTCATATCGTCCATTTTGTCTCCTAAAGATCTTCCTGATCCAGAAGACCCTCCTTGCTCTCTGTACCTTCTGATTTCTTTATTTCCAGTCTCCGTTTTGGCTTTTAGCTTTCCTGAAGCCATCATGTTTGATTCAATTTCTAGGGCATCGTCTTGCATCTTGGTGAGGTCTACTAATCTCCTCTCTCTTAATAGTAGGGTGAAATCAGGGTCAAAAGCTCCAGCGAAAGTTACTTTCACTGCAGGATGAGAAGGTTTGAACTCGATGGGAATTTTATTATACAATTTATTAAACCTTTGGGTGAACTCAAGAACTGATTTGAAACTTTTCTTTCTAAGAGCCCCGAATTCAGTCAGATAATAAAGGTGATCTTTCCTTTCTCCCCATTGTCTAATGAAAGCACTTTCGAGTTCATCGTATGACCATAAAGATCCCACTGCTAATCCTCGGAACCAGGTTCTGACCTACCCTTCGAAATTTTTTACTAAGAGTCTGGAGTAGACATCTTCGTGTTCAAGTCCTAGGATATCGGCAAATTGGTCAAAGAAATTGATGTGTTTTTGTGCGGTTAAATCACCTTCCCCTGTGAATTTTGGGAGATTTTTCATGTAATTTTCTGGAAGTTCATGTAGGGGAACCAGGAGGAAAAGAGGGGCATATCTGGAAGCCACCTTAGTAAAAATTCTAGGGAGTGGTACTTGGCCACATGCTTCTCCTCATGCGGCACCACCTACAGCACCGCCTCTAGCTCCCGCACCTCTGTGTGCAACCATTGATGGATTTGAGGCTGAAACTCAGAGTGTATGAGGAGAAAGCTCACGAAATCTTGGTAGATTTTGGGTTGTGATTGAATGTGACAAAAAGGTTGTGGGGAACTAATCGTCAAGGCACAGGGAACTAGAGAAACAAGGCGCAAGATGAAAAGAACTTGTTTCTCTAGACTCATAAGACAAATATATCGGAGAATCAATGGGGGTTAAATTAGGATACACAGGGCATTCATCAGAGTGCTTGGTAGTAGGAGTGTGCACTTCAGGAAGAGAGAAAATATTGATTGAAAGGGGGAGGGAGATGGATCTCTCAAGTATTCCTCTGACGTTTGACCATGTAGAATTAGGTTGACAGATGGTATGTGTTGGTCAAATGATTTGCCTAAGGGATCTTAGTGATTTTAAAATCTTTTCCAGATCATAACTGGCGAGGTCTGCTTGTCGTCTGGGTTCTTTTTGGTGTTCTTTCGGCTAAAATCCAGTTTACTTATCGTGGATTCGCCAAGTGAAAGATAAAAGTAACCTTAGAAGGTTTTTCGATCTTTGTTCACTATCAAAGAAAGAAAGTGTCAATGTCGTTCTTCCTAGGGAAAAGATTTGTTTCTTTGTCCCTAGCAACGGCGCCAAAAAGATGTTGTTCCTGAGTTTATACTTTAAGGATCTAAAGTATATCTTCAAGGCATCTAAAAAGGTAGAGATAGTTAAGGGTTAAAAAGATCAGTTTAATGGAAAGCGAGATCAAATTTGGTTCCTTAACTGTCTCTGTCTAGCTTCCCATTGTTCTTGGATGCTAATATCCCTTTCAATCACGGCCCATGAACGTTCAAGTTCTACACGTGTACTTGTTGTTTGTAAGATGGTATTGAATAGGTTTAACGCAATGCTTGTCTGATCTAATAGATCGGGTTCTATATTAGGTTGTCTGGTAACTGGAACAATCATGAAAGCTAAGGGTTTCCTTTTTGTAAGTCAAAATTATTTTTAAGGGTCGCAAATTTCTGGTTTGAATTAATAAAAATAAAACTTCCAAACTATGAATCAATAGTATAATAGAAAAAAAGGTCGTTTCTAGTACCTGAGTCAAATTTAAAGGAGATGGTGCATGGAATGAAGAAAGAAAAAGAAACATATAGTTGTATAACAAATGTGAGGCATCAATTGAAGAGGAATCTCACTTTATTATAATAGAAGAAAGAGAGATGATAACTTTGATGAAGTATACAATTTCAGAATTCTAAAACGTTCATAGGTCTTATACCACTGATAGTTGATACAGAGGAAAAACTGCAAACGGTTAGATAATCTGACTGTTCAATCACCACAATAGAGGTTGCATCATGAAAGCATTCATCGAAGGTATGAAATAAAAGATGGAATGACAGAGAAACACATAGCTCAGGCTTGACAAGATCTGGAATCTTCAATCTGTATTCCATTAATTCTGGAAAAATGAAATTTTCTCTTTATAATCCCATCCAAAAAAAAGTCCATGTATTAGTCTTGAAAAGTTATATTTATACAAAACTACCAATCCTAAGACGGTTGGTGATTTCCTAATTCCTAGTGACTAACTATTTGTTAAAAATAGATCAGAAACTGTTTGCATGATCTTCTCCATTTTTCTGCTTTCTTGGAAGTAAAGATCCTCCAAATGATACTTTTACTTTGTTGATGACTCTCCTTCTTTTGATCCAATATATTCAATGCATCTCTCCAGGAACTGTGTAAAATTTATGGGGGGTT